>MQTX01000046.1:3865923-4114389 GCA_009735665.1 Angiostrongylus cantonensis
GCCACCACGTTGAAAATCCGCAGTTGATGCTATGGGTATTCCGCTTAAGAGAGTTCTCTGTTGTGGCGTATCGGATCTAGCTTTTTCTATCACTTTACTTAGCAAAAGTGACATGGTGCTTGACCTTCCCGACGGATTACCTGCAGTTGTGAGGTGATCTACAATTAGTTCGGACAATGTGAACAAGACGTCTGCAACGGATGGAGTGATGCTCACGAATGGAACATTAGCTAGTTTGACTTCGTCCGCAGTAAACTTGCTATTTGTTAGGCGCCTCTGGACGCATACCGGTGGAACGCCAAAGGAGGGTTTTTCACTGTATATAATTTTAGGAAGAACTGGGGATTAAGCAAGCGGGCGTATCTGGCTAGTCCCCTTATAACAATCACCTCGGCTTCCGTTATGCCGATTGCGTCTCTATATTGTCTGGATTGTCCTCTTAAGCTAGCTAAAAACCTGATCAAAACACGGATGCTGGCTATTGTGTGCGGTGTGGCTGAATAGGCGCACAGCACCTCAGAACCAAAGGAAGCTGCCTGGAACAAGAACTATGGTGACGATCTCTACCTACATTGCACGTACTCTTGCATCCCAGTCCCCGATAAAAGGCTTGCTCATGCCAACAAGAATGGTAGGGTACGACGTCATCGGCCTGGCCAAGACGAGACGACGCCACCCATTCAACGCCGTCTATGACACTGAAGTCGGCTCATTGAACATCTTCACGTTAGCGCCATGAAAACTGAGAGTTCGAAAGTCACCAAGAGAGGTCTGTCTCTAGAAACTCACGAGCCGGTACGCCAGCGTGGAATCACACGAGCTGCAAGCAACCGCGAACTAACGTCCGAGCTTGCGAAACAATGCAGACAGGCGAAAAAAGATGATCTTAAAGAGAGAAGAGCAGCAGTAATGGTCGAAGCTGCAGAGGCTGGAAAAAGCATTCGCAAAGCCCGCCGAAGCTTCGCCAATTGCAGGAACAAGATGATTGCACTCCAACGCCTAAACAGAACAATAACAGCGTCCAGACTAGGCAGGGCGATACAATCTCGCCAAAATTACTTACGGCCACTCTACAGAACGTCATGAGAACATTGGAATGGGACAATATGGGAGTGAAAATCGATGGTCGGCAGCTACATCATCTTCGCTCTGCTGATGACATCGCCCTTATAACACCAGACATTAGCCGAGCGGAACGTATGCTTGCGGATTTTGATAAAGCGTATGGAAAGATTGGTCTTCGACTAAATCTTACGAAAACGATGTCCATGAAGAACGGATTGGTTTCTTTTGTCCCATTAACCCTCAACGAAACGAATATCTCCGAATGCTCCAACTATGTCTATCTAGGTCGGGAAATCAATATGATGAACGACTTAGCTCCAGAGCTGTGCAGACGGAAACGAGCGGCGTGGTGAGTTTTCAAGAGCATCGAGGATGTAGTGAAGAGAACAAAAAACACCCGACTCGGTGCCCACCTTTTCGACTCAACGGTTCTTCCTGCCCTAGCGTATGCATCAGAAACTTGGTCGCTACGTAAGCAGGATGAAAGTTCACTCAGCATTGTCGAACGCGCAGTCCAAAGGACGATGCTAGGAGTATCCCGTTCCACATAAATAAGGGATGGGGTCCATAGCTCCGAACTACGACAACGATCAAAAATCAAGGATGCCGTTCTATACGCCAAACAGTCGAAGATAAGGTGGGCCGGACACGTAATGCGTATGAATGATAACCGATGGACAAGAGCTGTTAGTGGCTGGATTCCTCGGGATGTCAAACGTACTGCAGGAAGACCACCGACCCGATGGTCACAGTTCTTCACGAAAAGCGTAGAAGGCAGATATGATGATCGCCGAGTCCCTAAAGCGAGCAGAACCCGCAGGACTACTCTTGCATGCGACAGGGAAAAATGGAGGATTTACTGGCCCCCACTCGAGTCACTCGACGATTAACGGGACTACAGGTTATACATGTGATATAGTCCAACGAATGTGGCAGAATGCTCGCCTGCCACCCGGGCGATCCGGGTTCGATTCCCCGCCAATGCACCACGTAACGGATGAATTACCGGCGGATGGCGCATTCAGATAGTGTAGAATATTAACCACGCGGGTCTTTTAGCTGATGTAATTGTTGTGCCAGCCTCAAACGTGCGTAATTAAACCTTTATATACATAAATATAATATTAATAACATAATACTAACGATAGAAAGATATTGCCATAAGAATCACGTAAGTTAAAGTGATGAACTGCTATGGCTAGTAGTGAAGTGGGGCGAATAGCGAGATAATGGCATTGGAACCTTATGACATCATTAATACAATAATAATAGTAATAATGGATGGTTACAGCAGGTGCATCTCAGCATAATCAATGAAGACAGTAAGTTACATGAGTGCTGACGGTGCTATGGACAGCGAATGATGAGTAATCTACGGAACACGATCATGTGGCTGGTCGTGGATAACGCTGCGCGAGCAACTTGAACTTTGAGCATCGATGGGTGCCACCATTGCCTAAGAATCACGGGCCAGTATGATAATGGCTGAAACTGATGAGCCTATAGCGGTTTAACAGAATGCATAGCATAAGTTGGCCGCTCCGCCGCCCTGTACGCATGGCGTACATTGTGAGAGGAATAGTACATGCCACCGATGGCGTTACAAGCAGAACGTATATGGAAACACCCGCCACTTCTGACAGCACACCGTAGACAAACTAAGAGTCGAGATACAATAATCCGCGAATTACTAAGAATGAATGAGGATGAATGAGAACGCATTAATTGAGAATGACGGGGATGAGTTGCGGTGATTGGGAATGAAGTTGTGAGGAGCGGAGGTGAGGCGAGTTATGGCATGTCTCCGCCATCGAAGGCACCTGGCTTATATTGACTTCGGGAGCCACGTGCGTATGCAACTGCGGCCGATATGGATTGTTGATTCTGAACTGCAGTAGACTGTACCCAATTGTCTGAACCGCTGTTGTGCCTGGAACATCAAACGTCATTGGCTTCGCTCCTTCAGAAGGAAGTAGTAAACTGTTCCACTGTTACGCCTCCTCCTTCGGGTACGTTGTTGTGTTACTAAAGTTAAATCTGAACCGCTATTCTACCTGAAACATTGAGCATAATTGACCGAGTAGAGTATTGCAGTTACACTGCTCTGTTTGATGTGCGACTGTGAACCGGCCATATGGTCATCAAATACTATTGTTTAGAACGATAGAGAACTTTTCAAAAGAGTTCTCTATAAAGGCGTCGGTCTCCTAAACCGAAGATTCAAGGTTCGAGTCCTTGCTTTGTCGACAATTTTGAAACAATTGGGAAAGTGTCACTCTATTTCCGATGTACACCAGCGAAATTGCCTTGTGCCTTACTAAAGTTAAATCTGAACCGCTATTCTACCTGAAACATTGAGCATAATTGACCGAGTAGAGTATTGCAGTTACACTGCTCTGTTTGATGTGCGACTGTGAACCGGCCATATGGTCATCAAATACTATTGTTTAGAACGATAGAGAACTTTTCAAAAGAGTTTTCTATAAAGGCGTCGGTCTCCTAAACCGAAGATTCAAGATTCGAGTCCTTGCTTTGTCGACAATTTTGAAACAATTGGGAAAGTGTCACTCTATTTCCGATGTACACCAGCGAAATTGCCTTGTGCCAAAGCCGCAGCAAAACATTTGACGAGAGCCCTGTGGCCTAATGGATAACGCGTCGCTCTCTTAAACCGAAGATTCAAGGTTCGAGTCCTTGATGGGTCGACAGTTTTGAAACAATTGGGAAAGTGTCACTCTATCTCCGATGCAATGAAATCAGACGACTTTGCACGCAAAACCGAAGCAAAACATTTGGCCAGCACCCTGTCGCCTAATGGATAAGGCGTCGGTCTCCTAAACCGAAGATTCAAGGTTCGAGTCCTTGCTGGGTGAGAATTTTGAAACAATTGGCAAAGTGTCACTCTACTTCTAAAACATTCCAGCGAAATGGCTTTGTTCGGAAACCGAAGCAGAACTTTTCACGAGGTCTATGGCCTAATGGATAAGGCCTCGGTCTCCTAGACCGAAGATTCCAGGTTCGAGTCCTTGCTGGATCGACAATTTTGAAACAATTGGCAGAGCTCCACTCTCAGGACTGAATTCTTTTGATAATATCATATTTTCGTCGTTCACCGCCTTAATTACAAAACACCACAGTAAATAATACTTTATTAAAATTAATTAATACTGAACATTTGTTTCTGCTTCAAGCGGGCAGAGCATCATCGTCGATTGCTGAAAGACTGGACAAATAGTAACCCCAGTAACTGAAATCATTTTCTGTTATATATTGAGAATATTTGAACAGGGCTTAACAGATTGAACTTTACTTACGTCACATTGAACATACAATACGCTGTAGGAAAAAAGATGGCGCTGAAAATATACCGCAATAAATTAACTGTAACTGTTATTATAATGATGCTGAGATATTTGCAAAACTGTGAACCGCAGGTGTCTACGGTGTCTACAACATTGTAATTATTACGTTTTTATGCCTGGTTATCCTCATGTATGGTCATTTATCTTCTCCTGAATCCTACTACTCTCGCACTGAAACGCCTTCCGATATCCTATTAGAGTTTTCCGTTTCACTTTATGATTGAAGTAACTTAAGGTTTTACATCATAATTTATTTTGGAAAATTAAAGATATGTCCTCTCTCAACGATTATCGCCTCATCATGGGTGGTAGGTGTTCTTGGGTGTGGGGCTGCGATGCACATAGGAAGGATTCATCCCCCAGAAGGGTCTCCTGAGCTGAGAAGGGGACCGGCGTTTCCATCAGAAAGCCCGGTAGGTGTAAACTAATACTAGCATCCACCACCGTCGTGGTATCAAACTAATCGCATAGTAGCAGTTCTACCACTGATGCAGAAGGGCGGGGATTGCCTATGGTGGTGACGACCGGTAGCAGAGTTTTGCTAGGTTTAGCTGACCTCAGGACTAAAGGGAACCACAATAGCTAAACCAGTAAATTACCGAAAATTAAGTATCCAAGTAAGTAAAGATGTGTCGAAGTGGTAACACTATAGTGTGGAAATCAAACCAGATATGTTTTTTTATAATGACATACCTATAAAAGTCAACTGTTTCAGGCCGTAAAGGTGGTTGAGCTCTCCACCATTTTCTTAACGATTCCATTATGTTACATCCTTGATGTTTTTTACGTACCGGTGGGTACGGTGCATTCACTGTGCTTGGATCATCGTTGGCGAACTGAATTCATTTATTAAGGTTCATCACTCACTCACATAATCTACTTAGTTATGGAGAAAACTCTAGCTTTATCTTAAAAGTTTATCGACTAAAGTTGGATATTCTAAGCTTCATAAAATTTATTCACCCACCTCTTTGTTGTTACGTGTCGAATTTAGTCGCTTATCAACCCAAAACTGAAATTGAACAAATAAGTGTTTTCTCTTAATTCTTAAGCAAATATTTTGTTCACTCCTCAAAATATACAGCTTACATCCTGCTCGTGGTCAGGAAATTGTGCTCTAATGAACTGCGTGGAATACGGTAATTTCATATGAGTATTTTAAGTATTCAACAGCAAATTTCTTCCAGCTTGTACTGCCACTTTCTATTACCTTCAAGAAAGTTGTAAACTTCTTATATAATAATCCCATCTTCGCTCCATTTTATGTCATGGACATCTGAATATTACAAAGCAGAAGTTACTACAGATTTCCAAAGAAACTAAAGGAAATCTCGAAAAAAGTAGGAAAACTGGTAGGTAAGGAAAAATTAGCACGTCGGGTTACTGACATCCCAAGCACACTGTCTTTGGTGTCTCCGTTCTTCCTAAGCATTTTATTATATCAATTATATGAAGTAGAAAATACCTGTCGAAGCTCAAGACGTGGACTAGTTTGAATGCCTTTCCATGAGAACTCGTCGTCCACTTCATCACGTTTCCTCTTCTTTTTGACCTTTGGTGGTAACCCTTCATTACGCGACATGAATCCGACAACGGCCAATTCCAATAACGAGAGGAAGATAAACAACATACCACTGAAAAATCCAAATTTGTTGTGAAAGCTAAATTCTAGCGTTCTGTTTGCATTTCTAACACAAAGAATGAAACTGTCGCTATTGCTTCCATCACGATAATTGATTTGGCCCATGAGCGAATAGAGTATGCGTAATTAAAGCTTCAATTTGTTCTTGGTGCATGAAACGTATTCATTATTATCGCCTGTGATCGTAGGCTGTGCAAAGAATAGTAGGCGCCCTCTCAGGAGGTAGGTGTACTTGGGAGTAATTTGCAGAAGTCTTTCAAAGTTGACGTGCACTTCGTTTATTGAAGGCGTTATAGAAGGTGGGTGTATTCACGAGTGTCTTGTAAAGAAGAACCTCTCGAAGTAGATTAAATGCGCTTCTTAGTAAAATGGTTTCAAGCCTTTAGTTAAACCGATGCGCAGAATGCAATCCACATACACTCACGCAAATTTGCAAAAGCATCTACGCCTTCAGAACGCAAAGTTCAATTCGTTCAACAAAGGCAACGAACACTTCACAATAATCCATTTTAATCTCAACACAGATATCATACATGGTCGGCTACGATCTGCGCTTAATTTAGAGATCCGATCGTCAGTGCGCATCCAGAGTTCTCAAGCCGGCTAGTAGTCACATTGCGATTCGTAAGGATTAAGAGCGAAATGGTGATAAAGTAGAGCGGGTCACAAGCCTCTCCTGACAAGCAACGAAATTCAGCAGATTGGCTGCTTGTCTACGTTGCTCTGCTTATGCTTCTACTTACTGTATACACTACTTTGCAAAAGTTATCGGAAAACATAGATTAAGAAGATCTCACACCGAAAATATGAGAACCTTCGCGTTCCCAAAACCCGTCGAGAAGCCCTGACAGTGATGTTGATGAATATTCTTACTTGCGACCACAAGGAAGCTGAGACATGAGCAAAATTGAAGGCCATAGTTAAAATTCGAACTAGCTATTACCTTTGAAGGGAGCTCACGAGCTATCCACAGCATTAAACGAAGCCCTCACATTGCGTTTCTCTCAGCCGTATTTTTACTCTAATGGTGCTCTCAAGCGAAAGAAGGAAGAGAAAGGATAGAAAGTCAATGCAAGGGTCCCGATTGATGTGTCAGATGGCACGTAAGCTACCTTCAAGGGTAATCACGGCCTCGAAGCCCAACTGAGTTTAGCAAATATCTAAGCGCATTTGTGGTTGTACTTTACATCAAAGCAAACAAATAAAAGTTAACTTATATAGTGCCGAGATATTTGCAGAACTCCGAACCGCAGGTTTCTACGGTGGGGAACGAACGTGTGCCCTGTGTTGTCCTTTCCAGGGAGTAACGCGTTCACCACCACACCGGGTTGATTGTTGATAGCAGGTGACCGATAGAACTAGCTGAGAGACAGGCGAAACGAAGGGCCCGCATAGTGTGGTGTTGAACGCTTTACTCCCCAGAAAGGACAATAGCGTGTTCGTTCCCCACCGCAGACACCTGCGGTCCGGAGTTTTGCAAATACCTCAGCATTATATAAGTTATATTTGGCAACATACTCTGCCATTAAAAGAATAGGCAGTGAATTAAAAGGTTAAGATTAAAAAATTAGCATTGTCGCGTGGTGAACGCGTTACTCCCCGGAAAGGAAAGTAGCGCGTTCGTTCCCCACCATAGACACCTGCGGTCCAGAGTTCTACAAATATCTCAGCAACGTTGTAGTTAACATTGTTATTCTTACTAACACTTTTCACAGGTGTGCTCATTTGAACTCACCGCTTGTAAAAATAGGCGAGGAATATCGAATATAAATAGAAGCAAATGGACATAAAAAACATTTATAATTTGTTTTAATGGTGAAATATTTGATTAAAAGTACACCGTGGCTACCATTTATTCTGTCAATAAGGAAAACAATTCACGAAGTTGCAGGATTTGGTAAGGATAGCTCGACTTTATCGTAATCACTTAGCAAATGGAGATGTGTTGATAAATAAAGATGAAGCTCTGGGCGTTGATCAACCCTTGAGGAATGCGCCATGCATTCGACCTCATTAAGCATCGTTTGGAGGTGATTGAATGCATATCTGGTCTTTACAATGACTCGCATGCCTACCGATGTATCAAGCCAGTGTTGCTATACTCCCAGACAACTCTGGTCCCAATTTGCCGACCTCGGAGGGATGGAAGGCGAGGTGGGACATGGGCGTAGGGGTCGATCCCACGTATGTGCTGCAAGGCGCCTCCGACCACTGAGTCACACGTGTCCTCTTACATAGAAATCATAAGAAGAACACTGGTGAGCACGTTGAAGTAGAAATGTGTGAAAGCGGAAATGGAAATCCGTTAGTACAAAAAAAAGCAGAAATTCCCAAAGTAGAAGGAAAAAGTACAATGCTACAGACGATAGAATAAACACATGCACGAACCTCAACATCCATACGTCAATTGCCTTTACATAGGATACCCGTGGAAGATTCCTGATAATATTGCCAAATTGAAAAGTCATCGCCAGCAATGAGTTTACTCCTAGCATAGTTCTGGCTGGAATTGCTCTGTAAGGAATTTTATCATTAACCTTGCTGTTTTCTTTTTTATCAACGTGAAAAATCTACGATAAGGTTATATTTGAATTTCCTGCTCCCTAACCAAACTAATGTACTAAAACTAAAACTACAGTTGTCAGAAAGGCCATAAAGCTATGAAAACTGATCATCCCAGCACTGAGAATTTCTTCAATGATGTTTCCTATGGTTTTAATCATCCCGCAAAGGATCTCCTGCTCTTCCATAACACACGGCCATTTTCGGATGCGATGTCTTAGAGAACAGATTTTTGCTAAGTATCGATAATACTAGGTGCCCATGTGGCGCATTGGTTGGATGCGCCATTTTGACACAGACGTGGACTCGATCCCAACTCCCATGGCTCGCAAAGCCTTCCATCGCTCCGGGGTCGGTAAAATAGTACCAGAGTTGTCTAGGAGGATAGTAGCACTGGCTCGATACATTGGTAGCTACCGCGAGTCATTGTAAATGGCAGATATGCACTCAATCACCTCCAACGATGCTTAATGAAGTCGAATGCATGGCGCATCCCTTAGGGATTGATCAACGCCGAGAGCTTTGACAGCTTTCATCGATAATACTTTGCATTCTTATACAACGCCGAGAGCTTTGACAGCTTTCATCGATAATACTTTGCATTCTTATACAGGAATCATGAACTCGTGTTTCTCACCTAGCCTACTTGACTGCGGATCGAAACGGAAAAAAAACCCTGGATTTCAGAACTTGAACGCACTCACGTCAATATGTTCTGCTCACACAAGTCATAGACGTTTCACTAACAAGTGAATGACCGTACGAATTTGCAAAATTATAAGAATCTTGCTAAAATCCTTTTATCTCACTTGCCAGTTTTTACAGCAGCAGAACAATGCATGAGGTCCTTGTGGGAAACAGTATACAAAAACGATAAAGCTCTCGGGATTGATTAATCCCTGATGGATTCGTTATGCATTCGACTCCATTAAGCATCGTTCGGAAGTGATTGAATGAAGGCATATCTGGCCTTTACAATGAATCGCGGTCGCCTACCGATGTATGGAACCAGTGCTGTTATCCTTCCAGATACGTTTGGTACCAATTTGCCGACTCCGAAGGGATGAAAGGCTTGGTTAGCCACGGGCACGTCCATCGATCTCATGTATGTGTCGCATGGCGCCTCTGACAACCGCGCCCAACGAGCCCTTTTGGTAAAGAGTGTAAAGAAATATAATTCAGCCAATGTTGTAAAAAGAATCGGCCACCTAGAGTAGAGACTCAATTTCAATTTCTAGTGTTCAGACTTATAATAGCACATAAAGCTAAATCTGTGATGGATTAAGAATGGGAATGAGAGAGAAAGGAGGAAATTTTTTAAAAAATCAATCAATAATCTAGAAATCTAATTACTTTTTCAAATAACCATAACCGAAACCATCTGTGCCTCCGTTCAACCATGTTTATCGATTATCGAAAATTCGATATAAGTGAGCCAAAACTCAGGTTTACACCGTATGAAGGAGAAAGCAAATATTTAAGGATTGGTTCAAAGTTTGTAAAAAAAAGCTTACTTGTACGTTTTACAGTAAATTAGATAAACAATTCAAGATCAGCTCATACAGGAGCAAATCAAGCGAACTTGTCCTCGTTTAGGAAAACACCGATAATTAGTGAGGACCATTCATAAGTGAATGAAAGTCCAAATTCACAAACCGACCTCGGTCCCAAATAGAATGAAATCCATGAGATTACGATAGTGACCATAGTAGGAATATATCCTTGCAATATATACCAACCATAACGTCGTTTAAAAACGAACGCTACCGTCAACTCGTCCCACCACCCAGCGGGATACATCTGAAATTTTGAAGGCATTTCAGAAAGATATCGAAAAATGTAACTATTTAAATAGTTGTCTACCACTCAAATTTTTAACACTGATTTTCACTCCTCAAAGCATAAAGAAAGAAACAGGAAAAAAAAGAAGAAAAAAGTAAGTAGTAAAGAAAGAAAGAAAGAGAAAAGAAAGAAAGAAGTAAAAACGACAGAAAAAGTGGCTTTGAAAGTTATGCGGCGGTTATTGACCTCCCACCTAATAGTCTACTCCGTCGGCTAGTTTGCAACCGCCTCTATTATCGCAATAATGCTGAGATTTGCAAAACCCCGAGCCACAGGTGCCTGCGATAGGGAACAAACGCACTATCATCCTTTCCAGGGACTAACGCGTTCACCACCACACCACATGGGTCCCTCGTTTCGCTTTTCTTTCAGCCAGTTTTCTACCTTCCAGTGCCATCAGCAGTCACCCGTTGACGGGATTGATTTGTGGCTCCCAAATTGCCTCTATGATCGTTTGTGCAGCTCAGAAAATAGTGCAATTTGTCGTAACGGGAGAGACGGGTATTATATGAGTTCGAGTGCAGTGTCATCTCATGTAAGGCATGCGGTAAAGAATACATTGGGGTAACAGGCAGACCACTTTGTGCCCGCGTAAAAGAACTTCTAAATGGGAAGGCTAGAATTCGACAAAGCACTCCTATGGAAACATATAGAGCCAAGAGCGCAATGGTAATGATTTTAAAGTCAATCCTCGGATCATAGCGCAAAAATGTAAAACATTAACGCATAAGACTGATAGGGCTTTTTGGATACATTTCAAAAGAAACCGGAACGCCACACTATCATACGTGATTTGACGCCTCATCCCAGCATGATTTTTTGCTACACATCCGCATGAGTGGGTATCAATCATCCCTAGTGAACAACATACGGGTGGTCCAGGCTCTGAGGAAGGCGAAGCCGCCGAAACGTCAGCCATTGAAGAACAACAACAATAATAATAAGAACATCTATACTAACCTCGCGTCCACTAAACAAGGGAAATTCGTGAGATCAAATTTATAGATAACTGAGCACATATTTCCCCTTTAAAACATATTACTTAGGTATAGTTAAATCTCTTCTTGTTGACTCAGCTAAGCAAGCTAAGCAAATAACATTTGTAACGTCAATTCCGTTCCTTTTCAGGTTTCCGACTCAGTGATTTGAAAATCGTGCAAGATTCTTCTCCCAAACACGTCACTCCAAAGACCATCTTTCATGAGTTTCAGCTCTCATGAGACATAAAAATGATTGGATGAAATGATGAATATGATTTGAAAAGCAACTCACTGCAGCAGAACAGAGTTCTAGACGTTGAGATATTTTTAACAGTAAAGTAAACATAATCATAAGGGGGCATTATAACACTATCTTGCATTAACATCGTAACAAACTTTATCTTGAATAATAGGAAGGCAATCACTAAAAATATTTCTGGCTAGTGAAAAACATATTAGCTAAATGTGGAGAATGAAAAACCTGTTCGACAGCGATCACACTGAAATTGACCAACTCAAAATCGGGTAACTGAATAGGTTTCAATAGCATCACCGGATACGGTTGATTCCACTGCATGCGGACTTCACCTGTGTTATAATTATACCTAAAGGTACAGGAATTAAATACCCTATTCATCATTGCTTACCGCATATAAACACAAACACTAACGATTCGAATGTAAGAAAACATCTTTGCTGATCAAACGGGAATCTCTTCAGATTCATATCACATGGACCAGTTAATTTCATACGATAATTTGTCCATAGGGTACCATTTGCGAAAACCATCAGAAAGACATTCCTGAAAAAATTTCCTTGAATAATAGGAAGGCAATCACTAAGAATATTTCTGGCTAGTGAAAAACATATTAGCTAAATTTGGAGAATGAAAAACCTGTTCGACAGCGATCACACTGAAATTGACCAACTCAAAATCGGGTAACTGAATAGGTTTCAATAGCATCACCGGATACGGTTGATTCCACTGCATGCGGACTTCACCTGTGTTATAATTATACCTAAAGGTACAGGAATTAAATACCCTATTCATCATTGCTTACCGCATATAAACACAAACACTAACGATTCGAATGTAAGAAAACATCTTTGCTGATCAAACGGGAATCTCTTCAGATTCATATCACATGGACCAGTTAATTTCATACGATAATTTGTCCATAGGGTACCATTTGCGAAAACCATCAGAAAGACATTCCTGAAAAAATTTTGTATTCTTAAGCGATAGGAAACTGATTTCGAGAATGACGGTGTTAGATTTGAAGTAGAAAAGCAGTGACTTGAATCAAAATAGAGAAAAGCAAACAAATCAAAAAATCAAGCAAGGTTGAACTCAAACTAGATGCTTCACATAACCTTACTCGGAATATCCTCGATTCAGTTCAAAATGTCTACCCTGACATTTTCGAGACATTCGTATGGATTTTGTAGACCTATTTGCTCGACACTTTTTCACAGCTCTGAGAATATTAGCTGCAAGTGGCAGGGTATGTTGCGAAATATAACTTGTATGATGCTGAGATATTTGCAAAACTCCGAACCGCAGTTATCTGTGATGGGGAACGAACGCGCTATTACCTTTCTGGGGGCTAACGCGTTCACCACCACACCATGCGGGTGAAGTAGAAAAGCAGTGACTTGAATCAAAATAGAGAAAAGCAAACAAATCAAAAAATCAAGCAAGGTTGAACTCAAACTAGATGCTTCACATAACCTTACTCGGAATATCCTCGATTCAGTTCAAAATGTCTACCCTGACATTTTCGAGACATTCGTATGGATTTTGTAGACCTATTTGCTCGACACTTTTTCACAGCTCTGAGAATATTAGCTGCAAGTGGCATGGTATGTTGCGAAATATAACTTCTATGATGCTGAGATATTTGCAAAACTCCGAACCGCAGTTATCTGTGCTGGGGAACGAACGCGCTATTACCTTTCTGGGGGCTAACGCGTTCACCACCACACCATGCGGGTCTTTCGTTTCGCCTGACTCTCAGCTAGTTCTATCGATCAGTGGAATCAGCAATCACCCGCATGTGGGATTGATCTAGGTAGCCCAAATCCAAAGTCCCCGGAAAGGGTAATAGCACGTTCATCTCCCACCGCAGACACCAGCGGTCCGGAGTTTTGCAATTATCTCAGAATCACTGAAGACGCGCTATTACCTTTCTGGGGGCTAACGCGTTCACCACCACACCATGCGGGCCTTTCGTTTCCCCTGACTCTCAGCTACTTCTATCGATCAGTGCCATCAGCAATCACCCGCTTGTGGGATTGATCTAGGTAGCCCAAATCCAAAGTCCCCGGAAAGGGTAATAGCACGTTCATCTCCCACCGCAGACACCAGCGGTCCGGAGTTTTGCAATTATCTCAGAATCACTGAAGTTACATTTCGCAACACACTCTGCCATTAAAACGAGTAGGCAGACTAAAGTTACATTTCGCAACACACTCTGCCATTAAAACGAGTAGGCAGTAAATAATAAGTTAAAATTAACCACAACATTAAGGAAATCTTTGAACTATCGATGGAACTCGGTCCTGTCATTTGTAGAAATCTTTCCCGATGAGGTGGTTTATATACTTCTTAAACTATCGCACCCATATCAACTAGTGACCTTGGGCGATATCAGCTCTGTTTCTGTGGTGCTTTCATTTGCTTTTCCAGCCTTCGAATTCATTTTCTATCTACACATTGTATAAAAATTGTATTTAGCACCTAAAGCACTTAAAGAGTAACATCCACGTCAATATCTATAGTACACCTACACAGTCAAAGAATTATTTTAAATTTTTACTGTTTGATAGCGGGCTGCTAACACCAACTCAGAAATCGCCGCTTCCACAGAAATCGCTATCGCCTTAAAAGAGTCCTAATCGAAAAGAAGCAAATCTCTGACTGGTCGACAACCAGCAGCGACAGCTTATGGGGAAGAACTAAGAACGCATGAAATAGATTCTTCGGGATGCTAAAGAAAAGTACGTTCGACCACTGTCCAACATGACAGGAGAAGAAAAGATGGACGGCAACAACAGACTATGGATGACGAGAAGAGAAGATGGATGACGATTTGCTGCAAGGAAAGGGATTGATGGTGGTTGGGTGCAAGAAAATGAAGCGAACCGGAGATGGGACATCATGTGAAACCAGCGGAATAAGGAATTGAGCAATTGGTAGCAACTTGACTTAGTTAACATTCGCATAAAATGAAAAAGAAACATTGACTAGCCATTGAACACAAGGTCATGTATTGAATTTAATATCACTAGTCACAAATGTTTAGCCTTAGGTACCGAACACACCGAAATTAGAAAAACCGTGTGTTAAATAAAAGAGCTATAGAGGCCTGAAAAGGTGTTATTTGGTCAATATTTCGAACCTTTTGCTTTGGTTTGGGTAACGCAATGCAAGAGAGCTTTGAAAATAGTCAGAACATAATTTCCAAGTTCAATGGTCGTCCTAGATCATTCAAGTCGCTCAGCCGTCCTCGATTCGTTTTTTGTCGAGCAGAAAGCCCATTCATTAGTAACGGATAGCATACCGACCAATTGGAAGTAAAGTGTAAGCAACAAAAGTAAAACGATAGGGCATAATGAAGTCACCGTTGATCGATGAGGGATGCGCCTTACATCTGACTTCATCGACCGTCGTAGAGGTATCTGCGTTCATGTTTGGTCAACGTAATAGATTATGTGGACCATCCGATGTGCCACAACAGTGTTTTTGTCTTCCCGGACGAGTCTGATACCAATTTCTGAAGATGAAAATTTCCGAAGACTAAGCAGATGAAAAGCTTCGGGGGTTCGAGGCGCGGAATCGAACAAGCGACCGATCCAGTGTGTATTAAAGGGCACCTCAAAACACTGCGTTACACCTAACCACCGCAGTAAAGATAATGTGCAGTAGTTCAGAAAACACAATGTGAAACACACTGACCAAACTCCACAGTCATATTCACCGTCCTTCTTACAGAGAAGCGAACATTGAGACGCCCTTTCAAACATAAATTTCAATTTCAATTCATTTAACACTGCTTTACAAAGAAGCTATCAACATGAACACAAGGAAGCGAGATTGAAAAGGTACAAACTGACAAACAGCTGTTGCTATTCGGCTTCGTTTTTGATATTTATTAAAGAATGCGATTAAAATATCGGACCTGAATGGTGATTCATGAATGGCAGCATTTTTAGAGTTAATGAAGCACGTGTTTGGAATCCACAGCTTTTGGAGGACTTTGTCGTCAAACGAGATGTTTGACTTACACGGTTTCATATAGTCGAAGACTAACGCCGGATCTTCCCAGAATTCGTTAATGTAGAGATCTGAATAAGAATTTGCTAAACTATTTGAAATTATTTGCAGCCATTTTACAAATGTGCACAAAGATACACTTTTTTCGGCATTGACTAATCCATGAATGATGCGCCAAGTATTCTACTTCAATAAGAACCATTAGAGATAATTGAATGCATTTCTGGCCTATACAATGACTTGTGGTGGCTTGCCTATGTATCAGTTCAGTGCTGCTGTCCTCCCAGATGGGTCTGAGACTTGGGATGGAGGAAAAAGCAGGTGTGTATTGCAGAGTACCTTTAACCGCTACGCTATAGACGCCCATGTATTAAAGAGCAGATGAGACAAAAACAAATCGAGACAAAAATACTTTACTTTCAAAAGTCTTCTTCAAAATTTCTGTTTAAAAGTGTAAAAACATAGTATTTCCAGTGATTTACTATCCTATTATGACTAGAAGTGTCTGTGGTTACCGAACAGCAGTATAAAGTGGTCGTTTCTCTTGACAAAAATTTTACCCAGTCTGGGAACCAGGTCAAAATTTCCATAGAGTGGCTCAAATAAGGATAAACACATACCACAATAGAGCTCAGTAAGCTACTCATAACAATATTAGCGTAAAAGCCTTTCAAAAAAAGGGCATAACGTGTTGCTTTCCAAGTACCTGGAGCTAATAAAGCTCATTGAACAGGTTTTGTTTGCAGTCAAGACGACAACAATCAGCAAATATACGGTTACACCATGAAAGATAAAGCGTTCGGCGTTATCAATCTCTGAGTGATATGTTTTGCATTCTACGCCATTCGTAGCATCGTAGACGTTCTTGAATGAGTTTCTGGCGTCTACGATGACTTGTCGTGTCCCTGACAACTGTGGTGGCAATTTTCCAACCACAGAAGGACGGATGGCTTAAGTGCCCGCTATAGCACCAACAACCTCATAGAGGACCTCTAAGCACTGCGCTACCTGCGATTATACAAGTGGTACACTAAATGTCGAAAAGAAGCACCCAAGCAATCTATCCGCAGCTTGTCGGTGTGCTCAACTTACCGATTTCAAAATCCTGGGTAAGTTCAGAGACAGCGGTCACTTCTTGAACCCACATATCAACTCTGACTTGTGTAGGATGAGACGGTATATAGTGCTAAAAAAAATTTAATAACTCAAAAAACCGACTTTATATAAAACTCGTCATGAACAATCAATATATTTATTGATACGTTCTTATGAACTGATCTTGTTGAGCTGATGTGAGGTTGGTAGAGTTGCCATTGCTGTTGTGTTGTTTGTCGATGGCTGGCGTTTCGGTGATTTTGCCGTCCTTTGAGCATGGACGTATTTTGTACAAGAATAGTTTAATCATTCGGTGGAGAAAAAACCAAAGTATTAACGAAGATCAAAGTTTTAAATAAACGTTATATTGATCAAAAACACTCATACTCACAGTGCTCTTATGAGTGGGACTACCCGCCTCTTGTTCACGTGGGACGATGAGCCAAGACCCATCTAGGTCAGAAAATCATTTTGAGATAAGGCACCAGATCACGTGTGATAGTGAGGTATTCGTCCTTCCCGTTCATGTTTGGTTTTTGAAGTTTATCCAAAATGCCTCAAGAGTCTTGCACATTTATGCTTTTGATTCCTGCGCTAGGATCCAGGCAGTCACTTCAAAATCATCGCTATTGTGCTTTTGTGCCCTACGTGTACCTAGAGGAATGCTTTGACGAATTTTAACTTTTGCATCTATGTGTTCTTTTGTGTGGATGTGGATATAAAACGAACTACGTGTTTCCCGAATGCAGTTTTCACTGCTTTTCTTACACGAGATCAACTACATTGTACCTGAAATCATGCAATCCCGTCCCTCCCGTTCGGACACATCATGAAGTTTTCTGAGCTGCACAAACGGTCACAGAGGCGGTGGCGAACTAAATGACCTCTTAATGGCGTATCTTGTTTCACTTGATACGAAGGGTATCTTGAAAAGGATCTTACTTAAGTTCGAAGCATTATTTTAGAAAACAATCCAGCACTGTTGTCTGACCCGAGCGGCGTCGGCTTCGCACCTGTTGGAAATGGCTATTTTTTCGTGCCAAATTTAGCGATTCCTTCCTCTTCTCCTGTCCACACATTTTTAGCCATTCAATACCTGTTTTGGTGAAGGCTTTTTCAAGTGTGAGGAATGAGAGGAGAGGTAGTGAACTAGTATATTTTTACTACATGGCCTACGTTACCATTTTGTTATGTAGCCACTTTCTGAGAGCTTAATTTCAATGTTTAAGATGGAAACCAGTTCTCGGTTGGTTTTTCCCGCGTGAAATTTATATAATCTCACTGCCGGTTTAACAATTCGAGGCACTCATCCGTCTGCTATTATGTGGAAAAGACGATGAAACAGTCGTCTATGTATCGACAGTAGAGTAAGGGTAGGAGAGCGACAAGTGGAACTTCCACCTTAGACACGAGAGCGATGGCAGGGCTTGCTGCGAGTCGCTGTACCATGCCCAACCCGCTACTTTGTGCAAAATATTTTCCACACCACCTAAAGATTGAACAACTAAGACACTGTTTTAAAAGAGTCATTAGTTGTGCAATCAACAACCCACATATGTTTAGTTTCTATTCATTTTCAACGAGCAGCTCGAGAAGGGCTTGCATTGCGGAGACATTCGACATGTTGGTATAAAGTGAGATAACACCGAATGAACGCCATTACATGCATCCTGTTCGGTTGCCCGCACCGCAGGTGCTTTAGGAATATTTTGCTATTGGAGAGATGGCTTGGTACGAACGTTAGCAGTTGGGTCAGGATAGGGTTTGAGAATTACACTATTCTATCTGTTGGCCCTGCCTATAAAACTAATCATTGATCGAACCTTAAATGACCAACGGTTGGTGGCCGCAAGATCATCAGTAAAAGTAAGTTTGTGAGTCCTAATAAGCAAGTATAAAACAGGACTAGTTGGAGGCCCGTTCTTTAGCTTAGATATAACTGAAGGGGCTAAATCTGCCGCTTTTGCCGTGTTGACCTACTATGTTTAATTTTCGGTATTGATTTTTATATTCATTTCAGAAGATAGTTGATTGAGAAAAGCATCATGGAGATGTTTTTCTGTTATTCTAACATCTAACGTTTTGAATAATTTTCAAAAAACGAAAGATGAACCCGAAAGATAAATGCCTCACTATCACACCTGACCGGGCGTCTTATTACCGGTTTTCTGATCTGGCATGGTCTCACTCGTTCTCCCACGTGAACAAGAGATGGACAGTCCCACTCGTAACACCACGGTGAGTAGCTTTTGATCAACATGGCCTTTATTTATAAACTACATCTTCATTAACACTTTAGTTTTTTCCACTGAATTATTGAGCTATTCTGGTATAAAATACGTCCAAGATCTTAGGCGAAGGCGAAATCGCCGAAACGTCAGCCATCGACTAACAATAACAACAACAACAACAACAGCAACAACAACAACAACAATAACAATAACAATAACAACAGCAACAAAAAATAACAACAACAACAACAACAATAACAACAACAGCGACAACTGTACCAACCTCGCATCAGCTCAATAAGATCACTTCGTATGAACGCATAAATTCAATAACATTTTTCGTTCTACTGGGAGTTATTTGGAGAATAGACCGCTCTGTCTCACATTCATCGACTTACAGAAGGCCTTCGATTTAGCTGAGAAAGAAGCAGTCATGGAAGCCCTTGATAGCCAAGGCCTTACTGAGTAAATAAAGATTTTTGTGAGATGTACAAAAATTTCACAACCAAGATTTCGCTATTCTACAACGATATTAACATCGACGTCAAAAGAGGGATTAGGCAAGGAGATACCATCTCACCAAAATTATTCACCGTCACCCTCCAGAACGTCATGCGAACATATTGGAATGGGAAAATATTGGAGTGTAAATCGATGGTCGGCAGATACATCACCCCTTCGCTTTGCTGATGACATCGTCCTTATAACACCAAACATTAGCCAAGCGGAGCGTATGCTTGCCGACTTTGACAAAGCCTGTGGAAGGATTAGTCTTCGACTAAATTTCACAAAAACGATGTTCATGAGGAACGGATTGGTTTCGTATACCCCATTCACACTCAAGGGAACGAATATCTCCAAATGCTCCAGTTATGTCTATCTAGGTCGGGAAATCAACATGTTGAACGGCTAAGCTCCAGAGTTGAGCAGAAGGACGAGCGCCTTGGTCAACTTTCAAGAGCATCGAGGATGTAGTGAAGAAGACAAAGAACACCCGACTTCGTGCCCACCTTTTCGACTCAACGGTATTTCCTGCCCTAACCTATCGCGTTAGAAACCTGGTCGCTGCGTAAGCAAGCTGAAAGATCACTCAGCGTTATCGAACGTGCAGTCGAAAGGACGATGCTAGGAGATATCCCATTTCACAAAAGTAAGGAATGGAATCCGAAGCTCCGACCTACGTCAACGATCGAAAATCAAAGATGCCGTTCTATACGCCAAACAGTCGAAGATAAGGTAAGCCGGACATGTAATGCGGATGAATGATAACCGATGGGCAAGAGCCCTTAGTGACTGGTTTTCTCGAGATGTGAAACGTACTGCAGAAAGGCAACCGACTCGATGGTCAGAGTTCTTTACGAAGAGCCTAGAAGAAAGGTATGATGCTCGACGAGTCCCTGGAGTGCACAACTCACTTGGCAACTCTTCCACGTGACAGGGAAAAATGGAAGATTTGCTGGCGTCCGCTCGAGTCACTCGACGATCAACGGTACTACAGGTAATACAACTGGACTGATATAATCAACTGATACTGATACTTGGAGTTACTCGACCATTCCTTTTCCCCACTTTTTTCCTCCATGGGAATATATTTCTCTTTTTCGAAAAACCATTACTCACAATAAACCAACTTCGAGACCGTTCTTCTAAAGCCCGATCAGCGAAGAACTTTGGCATCTGTTCTTGTAGATTTTATTAAAAGAAAATTCAAATCGAAAGTTTTAGAAAGCTAGTCAATTTGCTGTCAATAGACGACGATCTTCTTGACTGATTCATTTCCAATCTTTATATACCGCCTCCCACTCCCCTCCACCTGTTATAAGAAAAACGTCCCTTAGCGTCCTTTGTTTGCTTTTCTTCTTCTTACAAGTTACACAAACCTTATTATAGGAATCCTTGAGCAAAGTATTGATAATATCAGTATCGTTGGCACATCCATCCACCGATGTTGTCATCCTCATTCCATAACTGATCGACAATGCGCTAAGAAACGTGACCAACACCACCAAACCGTAATGAATCATCTGAAGAAAAAGGCTATTTGTCACACATGACGTCATTCGTCTCAAAGCATCAATGAAACATTGATGGCGTCATTGTGTCGGTGTCCCGTCGAGAAAAACCCCCGTCTGATTTTGCATTCAGGTTTCACTTTTTTCTTATTTCAACAATCCGCTCTAAAAAACGATCAGAACACCAGCGAACCGTAATTAATCATTTGAATGAAAAAAATCATTACAGATGGCGTTCCTAACCTAGAACAGAAACAATGACGTCATCATGTTGACTCGACGACTCGTTGAAACTCTATTCATTTTCGCCTTTAGGTTACATCTAATTTTAAAAAATTTCATGAAATTTACAATGAATTGACAATAGTGTTCAAAAACGATAACGCTTTCAGCGTTGATCAATCGCAGAGAGATGCACCGTGCATTCAACTTCGTTAAGCACCGTTGAAGATGGTCAAATGTATATCTGGCGTTTACAATGACCCGCGGCGGTCTACCGATGCATCGAGCCAGTGCTACTACCCTCCCAGATGATTCTGGTACCAATTCGCCGTTCCCGGAGGGACGGAAGGCTTGGTGAGCCGCGAGTGCAGAGATCGATCCCATGTGCGTATTGCAGCGCGCCTGTGACCACTGCGCCACACGCGTGGCAATAGTGTATAGAGAAAGAACCATACTTTTATCATCATCTATACATAATCGCAAAGACACGAACATGAATAACAACGCAATAGCGTTCTTGAGTCACTTAAAGATAAGGATAAAGCTCTCGGCGTTGATCAATCCCTGAGTGATGCGCCATGCATTCGACTTCATTAAGTATCGTTGGAGGTGATTGAATGCATATCTGGCCTTTATAATGACTCGCGGTGGCCGGCCGACGTATCGAACCAGTGCTGCGATCCTCCCAAACAAGTCTGGTACCAATTTTCCGACCCCGGAAGGATGGAAGGCTTAGTGGGCCATGAGCGCATTCCACGTGCGTGTCATAGTGGCGCCTCCAACAACTGCGCCACACGCTCCCATTTTGAGCCACATGTGACTCATAATATCGCTAATTCGACAAAAAAAATCACTCAACGTGGAAAAAAATAGCAAGGAAGAAGTCAGACTCTAAATTTAAGAATATTTTAAAAATTACTGAAGGAACATATTGAAATACGAAAAACCGCCTTTTACTACTAAAATTCAATCTGTTCATTTTAAAACAAATATTTAGGCGCGAAAAACCACCATTTTCAAGAAAGGAACTTTCCAAGAAAAAAAATAAAGCGAGAATAAAACGGGAAAAAAAATGGAGAAAATCTCTTCTAAAACGAGATAAAAAACGGAGAAAATCTCTTCACAGCATCCGTTCCTATTTTTATGCCTTCGGCGCTTGTTTTTGTTTGTTTAGGCAAAAGTTTAAGGAAAATTCTCCAAGGCGATTTTTTCTCCGATTTTTGACCAATAAATGCACGCATGGGATAAAATCTTATACAAACACGAAATGTGTTTTTCCGAAAAAAAATCAATAAGTTCTAGCTTTTTTAGAATAAAAATAATCATCATTCAACAGAATTCGTTACGTTTCAAAACTCATTCAACTTATTATTGCGCTGTTTTAATCCTATTCGTGTTAAGTTATGTGACACAAAATTGTACTCTGCCATAATGAAAAGAATAGTCAGCAAAGGATAAAAGGATAAAGCTCTCGGCGCTGAACAAACCCTGAGGGATGCGCCATGCATTCGACTTCATTCGGTTTCGGTTAAGCATCGTTGGAGGTGATCGGATGCATGTTTGGCCGTTACAATGACTCACAGTGGCATCCCAATGTATTGAATCAGTGCTGATATTTTCCCAGTCAAATCTAGTACCAATTTGCCAACCCAAAAGCATTAATGGAAGAATGGAAAGTTTGGTGAGTCTGGGACATAGGGATCAATCCATGTGTATCGCAGGGCGCCTACAACCACTGCGCTAAATATCCACCTATATAGGCAGCAAATAAAAGTTAATACATTGCATTGTATTTACATTACACCAAAGTATATATTATTATATATCTCGTGCTTATATACTAGGGGCGTGTGTGGAGCAATGTCGGAGGCGCCCTTCAACACACACGTAGTACCCATCCCAGCGCCTACGGCTCACCAAGTCTTCCATCCCTTCGGGTCGGCAAACTGGTACCAGACTTGTCTGAGAGGATAGCATCACTGGCTCGATGCATCGCTAGGCCTCCGCGAGTCATTGCAAAGGTCAGAATTGCATTCGATCACCTCCTGCTTGATGATGTCGAATGCAAGGCGCATCCCTCAGTGACTGATCAAAGCAAAGAGCTTTATCCTTTTTTATGTTAAAAAGTTAGGTTCTATTACAAAAAGTCATGTTTTTAGACTCAAAAATAACTGCAAACCATTCGAGCGATTTTTTGCGAAAATTCAAAACTGAGCGTAAAACTTATAAAATTATCTACGTGCAATCATTGTGACGCTGTAGTTGAGGAGGATACCGTAACTGCTCGTCGTGGCATAACGATAATTATGGTAGTTCAAGGAGTTTTTCCATGAGGATGAAAGCGATGAAAACGACAAAGGATGAAAACGAACGAAGATCACCACCCGGTATCCGTCGACGATGACCACTTAAAGACGAAATGCATTTGAGAAAAAACCAGTGCGTGAAACGCTTTGAGAACACACAGAAGGATCAGGTACCAAGAGAACCAAAAAGAAGTCTCGAAAATTCTCAACAAAGTTCAAAAATAGGAAACGCCAGAATACAATTCGAGTGGATGTATTTTCGACGAAATGAATGAAAGGCAAAGCGATTGTCGATGTGAAGAATGTTCCGCGCTTCGCTTGTGGGACAAAAACGACGATAATCTGCCCTTGTCGGGAGCATTCTGATGCACGACGAAAAATGGATTTTCATTCGACGTCGTGTAGAATCTCAGTGGACGAGATTAAACATTAAAAACACTTCTCGGGACTATTTTGCATCACAAAGAAGGTTTTGACGCCAGAACCATCCACAAAAAGCCACTGCAATCGTTTTGCTTGGCTATGGTTCAGTCTGAAGGGACCATAATTCTGCTGTTCTGCCACAACAAGCGGTAATATGTGGCATAGGAACGTTGCCCGATAAAATTATAATATAGAACTCTAACTAACATATAATCGTCGTCAACATTCTTACTTTTGACAATGTTGCAACAAAGTGGGTTCATGGACAACCGGCGGCAATTTCTCGTTCACTGGAGTATTTCGGCGGTTCAGACCTTTATAGATCTATAGAAGAGACTTTGTTGCAACGAATTGCCTGTACATACGGTACACATTGTACTTTCAAATTTAGATATTTGTAACCAGGATTTTCAAACAAGTAAGGATAATAAGGTTCCAACGCAAGAACGGCGACTGAAAACGTTCGAGTACGTCGCGAGCTCCAAAAAATCGGAATTTCACTACAGTGAAATAAGAGGACTTTTCCTCGTAGTCAATGATTTCCAGATTCTAATAGTTTCCGATGTGGTTAAAAAAAATTCCTATAAACTAAGATATGTCGGTTTCAAGTTGAAACTGGTCAATTTTCGTATCGTATGACTCCTATAGATGTCACGTCAGCGAGTAAAGTTAGCAAACTAGCACTAGCAGTTTTCCAAACACCTTAACACTTTCTTGAAAAAAAAATCACTTTTCTTATACACCAGGCTACAATTGACGACGCATCGAAAAGATTAGAGAGCTTTGCAGCCTGTAGAAATCGACTAATGATAGAATCAAGTAAAATTTAACTTCTCTAACAAAATATAAGTGAGTTTTTACTAAAACTAATGAAGTTTAGTTTGAGCTGAGATATGTGTACTTAAAGTTGAGCTTCCCAGAAGCCGTCACAACATTCTGGATAGCCAAGTTATCTAAAGAAGCCAACATCGATTGAAAAACTAATGAAAAAATGAAAAAATATCGTAATATAATGTTTACGGGTGACGGCTGCTGGTACCGTTAGGTAGAAAATTAGCTGAGAGAAACGCAGTGCGAGGGCCTTCGTGGTGGTGTGTGTATTGTGCGAGCTCCCGAGAAATGGAACTCGTGCTTCGATCTGGCCCAAGTTTCGCGACCTCATATCAGCATCTTTCAAGTTGTCATAATATACTTTTAAGCGAGCAATAGATAGTTGAATAGTAACCAATGACTACGAAAGAAGCCTGAAAAGAAGTTTTGACTTACAGCAATACAAAAACCACTCTGTTTAAATTCTCACAAATCTATTTTTATTACAGCTCTACTTTTTAGAAACGACGTAAAATAGACGTTACAACAAGAAATTGAATATACAGCGACCCGAATACGAAAAAATGAACTGACCAGAGAAGATTTCATGACTCTTGTTGCAGGAGACGCATCGCTTCCTGTTGTCAAGCACCGAAAAGCGCTATGAATAAGAAGAACAGAAGTGGAGAAGGCGTGAAGAGAAGCGGTAAAATACTAAATGAAGTTGAGAGCAAGTCGAATCAACAACCACAATATCCAGACGACATCTATCCGAACGAACACCATTATAACGAAAACAGCACAAATGCTTAATAATGATGAGTCAGAGAACAACTGATATCGAGATTCGACCAACCCTTGACTGGGTGGTTAAAGGATAAAGGATAAAGCTCTCGGCGTTGATCAATCCCTGAGGGATGCGCCATGCATTCGACTTTATTAGGTATCGTTGGAGGTGTTTGAATGCATATCTGACCTTTACAATGACTCGCGGTGGCCGGCCGATGTATCGAGCCAGTGCTGCTATCCTCCCAGACAAGTCTGGTATCAGACTGGGTGGTTAGACCATAAATTGTTAGATATCCAGAAAATCGATTCCGTCTAGGTGTCTAACAGAGCTAAATTGGTTGAAAGTGCAAAAGAACCCGATTGGTCACAAATGTAAGAAAAACTGGAGTAATAGTGTAGGAAACCTGAGTTTATGAAGAATGTGGAAGTAATAGATTGGTTAGTAGTGTAGAGGGTTAAGGATGATCAAATGGCGGCATTTGGGACACTTAAGTAACGTGACTCTGTAATGTCTACTCAGACCTCGCTTATAGTTGTAACCTAAACAACTAAACGTGAAGAAGAGCTCTCCTAAAGAACGGCCAAGCACAAACTTTTCGCACTTAGGAGAGATATTGAAAAAAAAAATATCTGGTTAACATGTTCACAGTGTTTTTTGTCCTTCTAGGAATTGAATAATTTTGCAGAAGGATTTTAGGATCTATTAAAAGTATATTCGTTAAAACCTCTTCAATCATGAATCAGTAAGATACTAATATACTCACACTCTCGGTGTTGACTTTCCTGAATTTAAGGTGAACTAGCAAAAGGAATACCTAAGTAGTACTTCCCAATGGTTTAACGATTCATTAAGGTTTCTTAGTGTCTTCAGCAAGACCATTGAAAGTGAGAAATCGCTTCATATTTTCAACCAAAAACAGAGCTAAGAAAAAATCATTTCCAGGAATCACCACTTCGCGACGACAACTTAATTCCAAGTTGACAAATCTCACTCCTATCCACTATAGCCGCCGGATAATTGTGATGGTAACGACTTGAAAAAGTTCTTGCACGGCTAATTTGAGATTCCAGAGAGACAGAAAGTCGTGCCCGAGCAGAAAACCACCAATCAAGTAGAAATTGTGCTAGGCCCGTGTACGAATCTCTCGTCAAGATCAACTACTGAAGAATCAAGTATCATGTAACTAGCTAATAGGTTAATTAATCAAGTTGTTTGCTTACCATGGTTTTTTTTTTATATTTTAAGACACTCTTGATTACAGTGCACCATTACCAACCAAAGTACAAAGCTCCAGGTGCTCTACTAAGTTCTTGGAAGCCTCGCTGCCTATTCTACATTGAAATTTGGATTTGGGGACCCTAATAGGGTTTTTTAAGGTATTTTTGATCGCCTTTCGATTAGTGAAAGCTTTCACGTGAAAGGAGATCTGAAGATTAAAATGATTCGGCGGACTATTAGTGGTCATTCCAGACAGTAACGTAGATAAGGTAGACAATTTCATGTTCTTCAGCTTTTGACCACTATCTGCCAAGCATAGGAACAGAGAGCGGATTGTCATGAAGCAGAATCGGCCCCTTTGCTTAATGAATGCCGGATGCAAATAACCGCAATTTTGGTAGTTTTCATCAATTCCCTAATATTACTTCTTTTTCTTTCTGCAAAGATTCCGCTATGATCAAAAAAGTAAAGACACTTTTATAGTCCAGCGGCAAAGCTATCGTCAAAAGTTTCCCTTCAAACACATTTATCTTCAGAAAGTGTCTCGATCCTCTCCGTCCTTTTCCATGTTTTCTTACAGGTTCATCAACCGACGTACAGAACTCGTAACCACGATTTTAACATTGATTCAAGTAATTCGACAGCGTTATGCACACTTTTTCTTTCTTCAATTTGCCGTAGATGTCCGGAAAAAATCTCTTTTCGTTAGATGGGTACAGTTTCCCCATCAAATTTTCGAAATAGTTCTAAATGTAACTGTTTCAGTTAACGTTTTTAAAAGGTTATCGCCGATGGAAGCACATCTTTCTCGATCTTCCTCTTCTTCCTCACTGTCATCCCCGTCACAAAACTTTTAATATGAACCATTCGCAACTGAATTTTCATTAACATCTCTTTCATAAAAGAAAACATTCCCTTTTAAAGTGGTGTCCGCAGCTCCATGTAGAGGTTTACATGATAAAATCGCCTGCATGATGACTAGAGCGACTTGGAACTGATGCATACAAACGATATTCATCAAAGAACACCAGCAACTTTTTACATTGAAGAGACGATATCTTAATGCTAAACAATTTAACTATCTAACTCAACGAAACTTAACTAGCTTGATTCATTTAAGTAATTTAGCTTTTAAACAGGGCGCGGATACCACAGCAGTAGCGATGCCCGTCATCACGAGCATGGTGCCATTTCGATTCCGCACCGATCCAACCAGGCCTCTCATCTCCCCGGAGCCGGAAAATTGGTACCGGACTTGTCTGGGAAAAAATCACTCTCTGCAGTGCAATTGGAAACGCTCCAGCCCTGCTATCTCAGGACTCTAGGGAGAATTGCTCCACCAGCATTCCAGGACATTCATGATGAAATTGGAAATCCTCAAGCAGCAACCGGAGCCGCACCTAAAGCTGGAAGATCTTCGTGGAAAATGGATTCGAGGAAACGAATGGATTACGAGCAGTGCTGGGATCCGCACAGTAGATGAGAAAGCAGGTCAAACAAAATAAAATAAAGTTAAAAGTTTTAAACGGTGTTTTCTAACTCTTCCTACTGAGCTCTTCCGTTATATCCACATTAAATTTGCAGATTTGACAACGTCGCAAGGTTTGTATGGAGGTTGAACGACCAGAAGTACGTCTGCGAACAGATGGACGAGTTAATGTTCATTATGAAATTTATAGATGAGTGGTCTAATAAGGTAACAATTCTCCAAAAGATGCAAATACTGTTGTTTTCGTGAAAGGAAATGAGAACTAATCAGATTATCTACAATCCGTTTATTTTTCCGTTTAGTCTTCAATAATCAGCGAACAAAGTACGATTACCGTAGTAAGCAAGAACACATACAACATGCAAGAATACTGATAAATCAAACAGAATAAGAACATATATGATGCAAAAGTGAAATGAACGAGGTTTGACCGAGTAGAGATAGATGGACGAGTTGTCATACTGCATCTCTTGAGGCCATCCGACGATTTCGTTACGGCAATCGAACACTTCATAACAGAAGCGCTTGAGGCGAAGAGAGCAGACGTCAGTGAATTGAATTTACTCTCGGAGACAACTCAACGAATAGTTCGGAGAGAACATCGCTGAAGTCATCGAAAAAAAAAACACATGCGAACAATTTCCTGTACGGAAACTTTAAATGTTCGACATTTTTCCAAGCAGCTAAGAAGCACGAATACGAGTGTCTTGACTTAAAAACCTTACATGCACTAAAACAGTAATGAGAGAGATTTTTCCTAATAGTATCTGTCAGGGTATTCACTAATAGTTCAACGAGTTTTTAGGCTTTTTCGATGTCTTATAAACTAAATAATGTACTAATTTTTCGGAGCCTTCGATAAATACATTTGCTGCTTCTCAATAGAAGCCAATTTAGGCAATTGGATACAAGGTTTAAGCGAATACGGTAAGAGAAAGACCGAAAAATAGGCTCAAAGAGAAAAAAGCTGTGACAAAAACAGCAAAATAGGTCAGAATAATAGCATCAAAGCTTTTTTGAAGTAACCAGCGCTTTTTCTCCTATACTGAATTTCCTATATGCTACAGGGTAACAGTGGATAGATGTAGCGCAGTGGTTGAAAGTACTAGAAATACTGATGCTTATTGGTTCGCTACCGCACCCTAGGAAAACCAAGCCTTTTATCTTTCTGAAATTGGCGAATGATACCGGACTTTTCTAGAACGATAGAAAGAATCATATAATGCGTCGGTATACTTTTGCTGGACATTATATAGGTCATGCAAACATGCATCCGATCACATCTACGACATCATGAATGGAGTCGAATGCATGACGCATTCTTGAAGGACTGATCAACGTCGAACTTTATGATTTATATTTAAAAGTTGAAAACTACGAAATTTTGAATAATTCGAACAGCCTTCATTTATACGACCCAATAGTGCCTGAAAAGTGTTCCTGAGTGTTAATCCATACTGCAAACCCAGCAGGTGGTCCATTTACCCAGCAGGGCAACTCAGGTTGAACATGTATTCAACATCTCAGTAAGCAAAACTTAATCTCTGCCACAGCATACTTTGATAAGCTGCCGTTCATTACTTAGCAAAATCAGTAAGAGTACAGAAATTTATACGAGAAATAATGCTGCTCGTCTTGAAGTGAACGAGCCCCGCTGAGCAGTTCATCCTGGGAAGTGCGACATCGACGGATGACGGAGCCTTTATTAATGCCCATTGGAGTCCCATGATGATTATCGGGATTGCGGATGATTACCAAGGACGAAATTTTTCACAGACGCTTTTGATTTGATTACTGATAAAACGGGATAAACGATAAACGAACATAAGTGGTCGGTTTCATCTCAGTCGTCAAATCAAGCAAATATCCTTGCATAAACAAATTGGTCAAACTTTGAAAAAGATTCTCTAAGGTAACTGTGAGACAAACGCATAAGACAGAAAAACACTTTGAATGAAATCAATATGTATTATAGAAACTGCGATAAAAACGGACCGAGAGAGCCCAATAGTTGAAAATGTCGTTCAATTCAAGATCTAAAAGATCAGCGCAGTGAGTGGTTACGTTTAACCCAGCAGGGTTATATAAAAACTTGTGGTAAAAAACAATAAAAACAGACAATATAGAGATGTTAACAGTAGTGTTGGATGCTACATACCACGCTACCTAACTTGTGCTTTCTCTAAATTGTATATGCTATTTTCTAGAGAAAATGTTATCTACAAAAAAATAACTGCAAAAGATAAGATTCTTCCAATGGATTGAAGCTATTCATTCATTCAGCTTCTTAGTCCAATTCGAATCTAATGAAAATAAAGGAACGGCAGCTGATGAATATTTACGCTGGAATATCGTTTAGATTTCAGCTCATAACTAGAAAGAGCCTTCGTAACTTCATAACTAGACCCTTCGTAAATATTGGCCAACGTATTAGGTGGGTTGAACGCTGGTAGAAGTGTTGATGGATGAAACATCGATAAAACGCTGGTTTTGGATTTCCTGGATTCCCATATGGAAGTGTAATGTAACTTGAGTAAGACGAAAAACACGATTCGATTCTATAGAGTAGGTCTGGAACCAACGAGAACAGTAATGACGAGGAGGATGAGGAAGATGATGACGATGACAGAGATGAAAATCGTCTGCATGAAACTTCGTTTTAGTATTGAACAAATGATAACGCGCTCACTGATAAGAGATTATCAATTATTTATCAGGTACTTAACGCTAGTTGGTGCACGACATAGGAAACTTTTTTTTCATAGAAATATAAATTACACCCAATTTTTGTCTTCCCTCGAGACTGGTGTCCATTTGACTGGAAACGAACGAAATGACAAGCGTTCGCGACTTGTTGTATTCAGTGAAAAAGAGGACATCTCTATGTCTAAATTCTTCTATTCATAGTATCTAAACGAATCAAAACGCCGTTTTGATGAAAAAGACTCTTCAGGGAAAAAGGGACTTCTAGTCCGCCCCTCATTTACTGCTTTTAAGTTTTACACCCTCTTACTCTACCCCACTACTGTCAAGTTAGCGCACTTAAGTGGCCAAATATATATATATATATAGGGTGCCAGTAAGTCCTCCATTTTTTCCCTGTCGCGTGGAAGAGTAGCAAAATGGGTTCTGCTCGCTCTAGGGACTCGTCGAACATCATGTCTTTCTTCTAGGCTCTTCGTGAAGAACTCTGACCATCGAGACGGTGGTATTCTTGCAGTACGTTGACTTTATCGGAGTTCTGAATTTTTACCTCATTTATGTGGTGATCCAGCTTACTTAACAACTAAGTTTCTGACGCACACCTTAAGGCAGGAAAAATCGTGGTGTCGAAAAGGTGGACAGGGACTCTTCCGGTCGGTGGTCTTCCTGAAGTGCGTTTGACATCCCGAGGAATCCAGTCACTAACGGCTCTTGTCCACTGATTATCATTCATATGCATTACGTGTCCGGCCCACCTTCTTTTCGACTGTTTGGCGTATAGAACGGCGCCCTTGATTTTTGATCGTTGACGCAGATCGGAGCTTCGGATCCCATCCCTTACTTGTGTGAAACTGGATACTCGTAGCATCGTCCTTCGACTGCTCGTTCGATAACGCGCATTCGTTATTGTAAAAGAAGAAATTCTTAGAACTTCATGTTAGCTTGTGGATTATTCAATACAATAGTTGGCCACTTAGATGGCACGACTTCATTGACTATGAGCGCCCCAGCATAATCCTCGCTTTTTTCCGAGATTTGCTGGTTTAGCCATCGTAGCCCACTGGAGTTCCGAGGAAAGCCTACCCAAAGTGTGCCCCAGACTAAGTTTCTGACGCACACCTTAAAGCAGGAAAAATCGTGGTGTAGAAAAGATGGACAGGGACTCTTCCGGTCGGTGGTCTTCCTGAAGTGCGTTTGACATCCCGAGAAATCTAGTCACTAACGGCTCTTGTCCACTGATTATCATTCATATGCATTACGTGTCCGGCCCACCTTCTTTTCGACTGTTTGGCGTATAGAACGGCGTCCTTGATTTTTGATCGTTGACGCAGATCGGAGCTTCGGATCCCATCCCTTACTTGTGTGAAACTGGATACTCGTAGCATCGTCCTTCGACTGCTCGTTCGATAACGCGCATTCGTTATTGTAAAAGATGAAATTCTTACAACTTCATGTTAGCTTATAGATTATTCAATACAATAGTTGGCCACTTAGATGGCACGTCTTCATTGACTATGAGCGCCCCAGCATAATCCCCGCTTTTTTCCGAGATTTGCTGGTTTAGCCATCGTAGCCCACTGGAGTTCCGAGGAAAGCCTACCCAAAGTGTGCCCCAGGTCGTCACCACTACAGGTATTCGCAGCCCTTTTGGATCAGAGGGAGAGATTTGCCACGATGCAACTTTGATACCAGAATGGTGGTGGATCTTTGTAGTGGTTTACTCTTAGCTAGGCTTCCTGATGGAAATGCTGAACTCCTTCTCAGCTTGGGAGACCCTGCGAGAGAAATGAATCCCTTGCTGTACATCGCAGCACGACACCCAGGAACACCTCCCAGCCACGGTGAGGCGGTAAACCGTTGGAAGCATTCAATACAATGCACCCAAAAGGAAACAATAAAAGGAAACTTTTACATGAAACTATTTTAAAGTCTCGTCTTAAAGCCTTAAAGTTAAATTTCATCGGCTAAACGAGGTTAGTAATTGATGGTACTTAGACGAATAATATTTACTATATAATTGGAACTTTTTGTTATAATTGGAATACACGTGTAAGAAAATAAACACTGTTTGAAGTAATAATATCTTATTTATACGTTCGCAGTGAAAACATGCCTGACAGATGATCGAACCGTTTAACCAATACTCGATAGTAGCACTCATTCACGTTGAGCCACGCAACTGTTGTGAGAGCGAATAAAAATACCGTAAAGAACAAAAGCCATATTTGCAAATAGAAAGCCCTTATTCACTTTCAAACTAGGCTCTTAGAAGGCCAAATTATCGAATCTACACTGAAGACTAGTAGTTAGCCGCACTGCGCCACATAACTATCACTCCAAACTCAATGAGAATAGAAGAAAAAAATGTTCGGCGTGGACCAAACCGTGAGAGATTCCCTATGAACCCGACTACATTCGAAGCATTGTAGAACTGAATTAATGCGTATTTGATAAATACAATAAATTTCTGTGATATACCAATCTGTCAAATTCGTATTGCTTTCCTTTTCTTGCAGATAAAGCTCGTAACAATTTGACGACACTAAAGAACTGGGGGAAGGCCTGATTTGCACAGAAAGAGTGATCGAACCAAAAACCACATGTTATTGCAAAGCATCTTTAGCCACTGAACCTACGATAAGGAACAGAAGTTCAATATAAAAACACTCCTTCTTCATTCCCATAATGAATTCATTGCAAAAGATGACGTCGCAGGCCGGACAGATCCCTCAGATCGTTAATAACTAATTTAATTGATCAACTCCACCTTCCCCATAGAGAAAACTAAACACTTTTCTGAAAAATCTCACGAAATACCACATATATCATTTCAGAAAAAATTCCCACACTATTTCTAAAGTGTTGAAAGACACTTTTAACAATATCGTCTGTACTGTGATATTAATGTCGAGGAGCGCTAACGTACTTCTCGAAATCACTTCCTCACTTAAAAATTTTGTCCTTAAGAAACGTTAAATTACAGCTGAGTACAGTAATAATAATAGTGTCATACATATAAGTGGCACGTATATCGCAGTGGTTAGAGGTAGCCTACAATTCGTACTGTTCATACTGCATCGATCGCTGGTTTCACCCCTCGCCTTAGGCTCACCAAGGCTTCCACCCATCTGGGAACAACAAATTGGTTCCAAACTTGCCTAGGCCACCCCAAGTCACTATTTAGGTCAAATATAAATAAAAAAGGATAAAGCTCTCGGCGATGATCAATCCCCTTGGAGATGCACCATGCGTTCGACTTCATTAAGCATCGTTTGGAGGTAACTGAATGCATAATATGTGGCCTTTCCAATGACTCGCAGTGGCCTACCGATCTATCGAGTCAGTGCTGCTATTCTCCCAGACAACTCTGGTACCAATTTGCCGACCCTGAAGGGATGAAAGGCCTGGTGGGCCATGGGCGTTGGGATCGATTCCAAGTGTGTGTTGCAGGGCGTCTCCGACCACTGCGCCACACGTGCCCCCTAGATCAAATATGCATTTAATAATCTCTACGATACTATGAATGGAGTCAAATGCATGGTGGGTCTCTTAGGGAGTGTACGTGGCCAAATGTTCTTATCTTATCCATATATGTGCACAGAGCTACAAAAGAAAAATGCGTATGAGCCATATTTGGACTATATTATTGGCAGTGTGTTCAAAATGTGCTTAACAATACCTTTTTGATATACGATAGAAAATTTCAAGTGTACTTGGTTTTCTCACCCTTGTAATTATCAATTGAGCAAGTCATCTGTCCTAAAAGTCCTCTAATCGTTTATCACTACTTTTAGTTCTATTGCTTTTACCTAAACACTTATAAGAAAGTCCAACTCAAGTGGGTCAGCCAAGGTTCATAACTTTATCAGAGTCAACAAACCTAAGAAGCTAATTAGTTCTACATTTTCAATTAGGAATCTCGGCTAAGAGTTCACTAATTCTAGAGGCTAACACAATTTTGGAAAAAACTTGGTCGCATGGTGACAACTCCCTTTCCGATCCACATAGGCCGCTTGCGGTGACCGCCTCGAACAAGCGTTTCTCAGGACTTTGGGAAAGAACTCTCTCTAAACTAGTAACATATAAGGAAAATGGAAACTGTACCAAGGTCGCAAATATGCTTCTTTGTAAATATAGGATATTTAGATAGACATGGACAAAACCACGGAGTGTAGAGGTTACGAGACAAAAAATATGACTGACCGACTATAAAGTACAGCGCTTCTGTATGAGCAATATTAGTGAGTTATTTTCAATCATATTCTTTTCTTTTATTGACTTTTTTGTAAAAATAAGAGAACGAAATAAGATCCAAAATGGAAACGAACTGCACTTATGACAAGAGAACAAAAAGAAAAAAGGACGGACATGTTGCATTCTCTATGGCTATCGCCTGCCTCAAATGCCAAAGAAAAAAGTCCGTAATAAACTTTGCATGAAGACAACAAGAAACAAAGGAATGAGTGCAACAAATACGAGGAAAAAAACCATTGAATGGATGAATATCCACCACTACAGTAACCTCTGAAGGCCTGGCAGCTTTTAAATAAACTTCAATTCCTCGAGTTCTCGATGATTGAAACGGTTCGTGAAAAGGATTGATACCGTATACAGCACGATTTGATGTCTAGTCAAGCATTTTGACGCAATGTCGATGAATAGATGGAAGTTTTCTCATCATAGCACAATTCATAATTTATGTTCCATACATAATAGACAACCAACTGGCACAAAATTGCTAGACAGGATGGATGCCAGAAAACACGCGAAGAAGTCCTAGGACGATTTTGAGAAGCAAAAGGGAAGAGAATGAAAAACCCAAGGCTATAGATCCAGTAAGAAAAACCACATCAGTGCGACTCAAAGTTTAACACCTAAATATCATCAGTTGTCATAACCAAGAAGAGGAACTGTTGTCCTTACCATGAAATAACAAGTATGGTTTACCTTACAGTATAAAGAGAAGAATGTTGGCTTAATCCCATAGCTTTTTTAGCACCAATACTTAGTTGTTATCCATTTTGTTAGTAGACAAAGGCAGCTGATAATGGGTTAGATATTTAACGCTTCGGGAGATGGCGCAAGATTTAGGAAAGGCTTTATTTCGCCAAAAAATATAAAATAGCAAATTGATTTATAATTTAGAATACAAATCAATATTACTAGTCGGTATAGGCAGTAGGTTTAATGGTCGACGACATCAGCCCACTGACCAAACAAAATTATGATTCGTCACATGGTCGTTCTCAATTTTTCTTCCTTTCTCTTCCTCTCTCCGTCTCCCTCTCTCCGTCTCCCTCTCTCCCTCTCTTCCTGTCTTTTTTGATTAAAAAAAAGAGTTAGAAATCTGGAGAAAAGAAGGAAAAGAAAGAAACGTAAATAAATGGTGAAACATTAAAGAACTTTGGGAGAATCGAAAGCGGGAGGGAGAAGTACGTAGTGTAAATCAAACCGAGGAAAGTGGGAATTGCATGAGTTATGGTGAAATTCTCTCCTGCCATCTCCACCTAAAAATCCAGAACCACAAGTTGCACTAGTACGGCAGATCAAGAGGGAAAGGAATGCAGTAAAATTCAACAATTTCTACATCTTGACGTCACTATTAAACTTTACTGGCCATGTTTTTCTTAGTCAAAAAATACCATTCATCATTATTTCTTATAAGAAATGTATTGTGTTGAACATTTAAACTGCGAACATTTCCTTGACCTTTAACCACCTAAATTGCGATAATGGTGAAACTCGTCCTCTAGTCGATCAATAGATTTTCTACCGTGATCTTATATGGAAAACAAAACAGTTTCAAAGTTAATGGAACAAGAAAATGAGATGGCTTTCATTCTGAGCTAGTGGCTCATCTTCTGGAGATGATCCACCATTTGGTGCCTTTTCCGTCCGCTTTCTGCGACATTATCACCATTTTATCTATTTTTTCTGCATTGTGTATGAAACTCACTCATAGTTTTAACATAGCTAAATCATATTAACGAAAACTTTCAAGGAACTGAACTTGGACAGTTAAAGTATAAAAAGGACAAAGCTCTCGGCGTTGATCAATCCCTGAAGGATGGGCCATGTATTCGACTTCATTAAGCATCGTTTGAAGGTGATTAAATGCATATCTGACCTTTACAATGACTCTCTGTCGCCTACTGATTTAAGCCAGTGCTGGTATCCTTCCAGACGAGTCTGGTACCAATTTACCGATCCCGGAGGGATGGAAGGCTTTGTGGGCCAAAGGCGTGGGAACCGATTCCACGTGTGTGTTGCAGGGAACCTCTGACCACTGCGCCACACGTGCCCTATTAATAGTTAACACTTTTTATTATCCAAACAAAACATCATTATTTAAGTCATTCATATTTAGCAATTTAACACTCAGTGAGGAAACGTGCAAATGACAGGAAGTCTGAAACTAGAATAATATCCATAGAACTCAGATGAAAATCGTCTCCACGATGGGAATATCTCGACTAAAATATTAGCAAAATAAAGTTCTCCATGTAGAATACGTCTGATGTCCGGAAAGTAGAGTATGGTTGGCCTGATGTCACCTATGATTTCGATGAAATCACTCATGCATATATATGTATATATATATATATATACATATATATGTATATAGGTGTCACATGGTGGCAAATATTCCTCTGATCCACAACGGCTGCAACAATCTGTGGTGGTGAAGACCTGGGGCAGACTTTGGGCAGGCTGTCCTCGAGATTTCAGGGGACCACAATGGCATAATCAACAAATCTCGGAAATATGGTGATTATGCTGTGGTCCGCACAACTGGTGAGGAGGGACCGTTCAAGTATCAAATAAGTATACATATGTATGTAATGCATGTATATATGTATATTTATGTATATATGCATATATGTATATGTATATGTATATATGCATGTATATATATATATATGTGTATATGTGCATATGCACTTCAACAGACCACCAACGTGCTTCAGTGTGCACATATTTCACATAATATGATTTCTTAGGCAACTTTTCGGGAATTTAATCCGATAGACTACGGCTGGAGTCTTCCCGTAATCTGATTCAATATAGCTAGTGACGGATAAAACAAGCAGCAGAACGGCATGTTTTCAAAGAAATTAGACCCAAAAACCAATCCACCACTTGAAGGTTTTTTTTATGGAAGTTGGTCGAATGCAAAAAATGAGACAATGTTGATTTTGAAGGAAAATATAGTTCAGCAAAACAGGCCTGTGTGTGTGTGTGTGTGTGTGTGTGTGTGTGTGTGTGTGTGTGTGTGTGTGTGTGTGTGTGTGTGTGTGTGTGTGTGTGTGTGTGTGTGTGTGTGTGTGTGTGTGTGTGTGTGTGTGTGTGTGTGTGTGTGTGTGTGTGTGTGTGTGTGTGTGTGTGTGTGTGTGTGTGTGTGTGTGTGTGTGTGTGTGTGTGTGCGTGTGTGTATGTGTATGTGTGTATATATATATCCGTATATATGTATGTGGCAAATAATCGAGGCCAATATTAATACGGCGGATGATAAATCATCTCAAAAGAAATCCAAATACTGCTGCATTGTAAACACATCGAACTACGAGTAGCGGTTAAACTAATATTCATGAATGGGCTAATCACATAAATTATAGCCCATATAGGCTCTAATTATCTGGAAAGATGAGAACGATGCCAGCGGTTTTAAATTATGGTTTTCGCAAGATGTTTTTTATAGGTTCATAAATGTTAGGTAGAAATTCATACGGTAACTCAGTATGGGAACCACTTTGCCAAGGTCACCGTCACGGGCACTTTGTCAGATAGAATGGATCTATAGAGACAGCAAAATAACAAAGATTCTCTTGTAATGTTAGTGTTGAAGAAATCACATGAAATCATTCAATCTTAGGAATTTCCTTTGTGTAATGGATGGTGAGGGAACGTAACGTGAACTCAGGTAGTGGACGGGGAATATAACAGGAACCGAAGCGGTTTGTGTATGCCCTCAGATTAGATGGCTTTAGGGTATGAGCTTGTTGCTTCTGTTGCATCGAAATCGCATATATCTTTCGTACTGCCATGGTCTATATGAATGCCAATTCTAATGAAAACATATAATCAAATTACTAGAAGGTATATCAAAGGTGGTTCGGCTTTGCCTTCAACCAACATAACCAATTCTACTTCAACAGAGTTCGAAGAACTATCCGTAACTGCATCCAGCCCACTACAAGGTAGCCCTGCAATCCAGCAGAGATTACTCTATCTACCAAAAGGATTATTAACACAGCGCAAAACATGCATTGAATACAATACATTTGGCGCGAATGTAATGATCGCTTCTAAAACAAGTACTCATAAGACGACAATGAAAAGTCTTTTCTATAAGTCCGTAAAGAGTTTTTAGCTTTTTCACTGCTTTGTGGATGAGGAAAAGGACGCGTGTGGCGCAGTGGTCGGAGGCACCTTTCAATACACACGATACCTGCGCTCATGACCCAGCAAGCCTTCCATCCCTCTGTGTCGGCAAATTGATGCCAGACCTGTCTGGGAGGATAGCAGCACTGGCTCGATACATCGGTAGGCCACTGCGACTCATTATGAAGGCCAGATATGGACTCAATCACCTCCAAACGATGCTTAATGAAGTCGAATGCATGGCCCATCCTTCAGGGATTGATCAACACCAAGAGCTTTATCCTTTATTTAGCTTTATGGCTGAGGAAATAATCTTGCACTATCGAAGAACTAACTTTATCGCCAATACGTCAAAGAGATCTATTAGGAAGGTGTGATTCTTTACATACCTGTACGTTGAAGATGACTAACCTGAGGGCAGAAGTAATGACTTTAATGATGCCATCTCGTAGCGCTATTCTCGATGGTTAACGGGATTAATGATAGTATACAAATGACAAATGAACATACGAGTCTCTTAATGAATGAAGGAATTAGTGGTAGCAGAAGATGACAGATAACTATGAAGTCTATTATCGATTTGTGAAATGTTGTACTTCAACCAGTATCAATTGGTAACAATGCACCATAGGTCACCTTCTCCTAATATAGGAAACGATAGAAAAAAAAATAAAGCTCTCGGCGTTGATCAATCTCTGAGGGTGCACCTTGCATTCGACTTCGTTAAGCATCGTTTGGAGGCGATTGAATGCATATCTTGCTTTTACAATCACCCATGGTAGCATACCGATGTACAGAGCCAGTGCTGCCATCCTCCCAGACAAGTCTGGCATCAGTTCGCCTACTCCGGAGGGATGTGTGTTGCATAGCACCCCCGACCACTGTGCCACACGCGCCCTTTTTTCAGGAACTAATAACATAGCATTAAAATACGAGGTTACTGATATAGAATGGAAACATAGAATATCGATGTTACGCAAGACTCCTGTGCATACCTCATTCCAAATTCTGCTCGGTAGGACTTCCTTTGGTTAAATAAAAGAATGAAAAAGTTTACTACGGTCGTCAAACTCAGTGAAATGCGTCACCACACTTCAGCTCCATTTGCAAATTTGCCGAACTCGTGCTGCGCTTTTTCAAATTGAGCAATGACTTTCAGGACTTAGCCGACGCTTGCGTGTGTTATGATCTTCTCCATCCTTCAGTGATAAGATCATGGTATCAATAGAGACTCCGTATAGAGAACACGATTTTTTGCCAATTTCGACATTTTCGTTTCTGACTTTAACTACAAGAACAGGACCCTATTAAGCGATAATAATAACCCTAAGAGAGTAGGCTAACTTTTGAATTTCTAATGGACCCCCTTTCAAAATGACACGTGGAATACCACTGGATGTCAGCGAAGCCATCCCAATATTGTTGTAAGACCTGTTCTGGGTTAGGATAAACGCATAGCTCCACTTACTGTCGTACTCAAGAAACCTTGCTAGCGCAAATGAGGCGGAAGAGACTCTTATAGCGTGACGTTCAAGACAAGGCTTAATCACAGGGCAATTTATCAACTGTGTTAAACTACATCTCCACGCGAAATAGAGCTTACCATTCATAAATAAACAAAGAACAACAATGCCAGAGACGATAACTCGACCACATAAAAATAATGTGCTTAGAACAGCTCGAAACGATTTATTATAGTGTTGTATTGACTAGTTAGAAAAAGGGTTAAAATTAAACCACCACCATGACCTGGTGCACAGAGGGATATGGCCCACTACAGTTCAGAACGTGCTCGCCGATCCATGGGATTAAACTTAGCACATAAAAAAAACATTAAACAGTTCAGTACTTTTTTTATTTACGGCCTTTTCTTTTTCATGGCAGGGTATGAACCAAGCGATTTTTCCAATGTAATTAGGAATGGGATACTAAACAACTGCTAGAGTGAGTATCACTACACAATTCAATGTCACATGACGATTTCATGTCTTATTCATTGCATACGACCTCACATAATTCGACCTTTGGGAACACATGTCCAACTAGTTTTCAATGCATTTTTCATGGTCAAAGTATTGATTGCATGTTTGCAGTTTTTCCATCATTTTTCGTCGTTATGAATGTGTTCTGAGCAAAGCCTCCATCAAAACCCAACCGGCTTCACTCTATTCAGTAGCTTACCCTTCCACCAACGGTTCACCCTACCCTACCCGAAATGCTGGCCATTAGTGAATGTCGAACTACGATAAAATACCAGTGAGATCTGTTCCTCCGCCAGGATAGTCGAAGTCAATAAATTCAAGGTTTTCGGTCAGAAGCGTAGTTAAGAGTACATCAATGCCAGGAGTAATTGCCGCGGTCCTGAGACAGAACCGAACAAGCAGGCCAGAGCGTCTGTGGTGACGATCAGTGATCCTTCTCGCACGGAGTTCTCAAAGAAACGAGAAATATTGCCAAAATAACAATATGTAGGCGAAACGTGGGATATGTCCGCCCTCGGATGGACTCTTGAAGAAAGTGAACCATTCAAATGTCTACGTAGCAACTATTAACCAATACAGTAAAATCTTCAAAACTACCAGCATGAAAGTGTCTCTGGTGACAATCGTTGAAATTCATGTTGACCTTCGTTGTTTGAGTTAACTTCAGAAGCTGTCACAGCTGAGAAAGGAAAAGGGAAAACGGCTGTCCCGTGGGGACTACGTGTTCGTCCAACTAGTTGGATACATAAAAAGAAATGTGAACTGATTGTCATTCCCATGAGAGAAAGAAGGAAATGTCTGAAGTTGGTTATGTCTCAATAAAAAAAAAAGCTTTAAAATAGTCTACTCCTTTCATGTCCCTAACTGTAATGATAATAGGCGGACTGGACGAAATCGTTCCTTGTTGCTCCCTTACTATTATTTGCTGTGATCTCATCTTCCAAGTCTGGAATGGAGATGATGAAGACAGAAAGAAGAACTGAAGTAGAACAACGTTTTAATACCGTAGACATCAGAAAAACATAAAAATCACAGCATACAAATGTTATAAAATTCATAGTTCTTTACGGTTCTCTCAGCTTTCAGTCGCTACAAGACAGCTTAAGATTTCTCCGCCTAAGAACTTCCTTCCACTCACGAATTCGATGAAGAGAAAGGAACTCTACGAAGAGATTATCAAAACGCCGAATAAAAATCAAATCAGAGAGATAACAAGTTGGCGTATTCTAAGAAATAAAAGGCTTATCTCGTATGAAAGCCGGACTGGCTAAAAAGGACTCTTCATCCAATTCCCGAACAAAATATTTCTATAGAATTTCTCATTGATGAGCAATAGAAGCGTGATGTCCTTCGAGGAATTGGATTTTCGTATGAATGCGACTTAATCCTGTAAATGAAAGCTGCACCGTAACTAGTAAGGTTCTTTTCTCCGTACTAAAAATCTTCGACATTCAGTTGGTTCAACGGCTTTTACACGTATTTGCTGTTGATTGTATAGAGAAAGCACAGTGGCTACAGATGCTGAATAATAGACGTACCTAACCATCGAGTGAATTATGCACTTCTATTCCTCCGGAGTTGAAGCATTGTTACCAGAGTTGGCTGGTAATACATTGATGCAATAATTTGACGAGTGTCTATGGCTAAAGCGTGGGCACCGATCTATAAGAACTATCGCTCATTCAACGAAGAAGGCAAGGTCTTCGACAGAAACCAAACACCTTTGTCGATAACGGACTTAGACAGTGAACTAGATGAAGGAAGTGCCTAGGGGCCGCAGAATATGCCTAGACGGTTGGGATAAATAAATGTCGATCAAAAATAATTTCTTACAACAAACTACAACAATTCAACGACATGAGGAAACATTCTCATAGCTTCTAATAGTTGAGCCTTTTGAGGCCTACCGGCCTTCTAAAACTTTTCAGAATGAAATCTTCAAATACCTCCTTCTGATTTCTTTTGAAGAACTAATGATTTACCGAACCCCTTCGTGACATGGGAAGAATGATGCTTCCTCATGTGGAACCGTAATGAGTAATTCACCGCAAAACACACCCCTAAATGAAGAACGATTACAACACTCGCACTAGGAAGTACGACTGAGAGTGTACCAACTCCAGAAGTGATCACGGTCCTGGATGAACCCAGTGACAATGAAAGAAACTCCTCTTAAATAGAAAAGGAGCGACGATGACAATGTAGTGACAGCCTGGGGACCACTGGGTACGCACTTTTGGGAAGAAGATTATTTTTCCGAACTGGCAACATTTTGAAGTGAAGATCTGCTCTACCGGCACTATTATTCGTGAAAAAAGCCAAGTGCTCAATTAATTACTTCAAGTAGAGAATCATCCGTACCACCTCTACCACCTCCATTAGTCACCAAACGGCTCAGTAGTAAACTAGTAAAGACTTGTCCTTATCACCCTACAGAACTGTTCGGTGTGCTTCCCGTGCCCGGCTTACAGGAATTCCATTTCTTAACGTAGCCTTTTATTTTAAGCGAAATTGCTAACCTAGCTAACTCTTGCCTTACTCCGTCGTTCGGTTAGAATATAATGGATAGTCAACGAAACACCCTGAAATGATCATAGCAAGAAAGACAATTTGGCTCCTTAGCTCCATACAAAGCGTCGTCCACCCGGAGCTCATAGATTATTCGTGGACTCACTTACGAAGCATATTATATCGATCTCTCAATGACTTTCGACACATAATATGCACATCATATTTGCATTTTGACAAACTTAAAAATAAAATCCGATCCAGATCTACATATCTCCGTACGCTTTAGAATCTTCTTAGGCATCAACCTATACACTACTTATCTCTAACTGCTCCAAGAAATATGACATGAGAACGACTAGGTCAGGATAACCCAAAAAGTTGGGATCAATAGATCTGCAGTGAAGAATAACTGAATGTTCATTTTCTACGGTTTATTTTGTAAACGACCAAAAGACAACAATTATATATAGCCAATAAGATCCTGAAGGCTACAGTCTTAACGTATCAGTCGGAAACAATAACTCCATCAGTAAAGGACAAAGAACACTGCTCTAGGCGTCGATCAATACCTGTGTGATGCGCTACACATTCGGCTTCATCGAGTTTAATAGAAGCGACTGAATGCATATCTGGCCTCCCCAGTGACTTGAGGAGGCCTGACGACTTATCAAGTCAGTAATGTCTGATCATCCATGATAAGTCTAGTACCAACATGCCAACCCCGGCGGAACGGAAGCCCAGTGAGCCAATAGTACCCGAACCAACTAACGACCATGTGTATATCGCAAAGGCGATTTGTCTGGGAGCATAGCAGCACTGGCTCGATGCATCGGTAGACCACCGTGAGTCATTGTAACGGCCGGATATGCATTCAATCACCAACATAGTATAAAGCTATATATTTTTAAAAGATTGACATAGAATATGAAAGGATGAGATGCTGTTTATCGGACGATCAGTCGTCATTTCTGATGAGTCAAATAGTATTCACATGATTACAATATCAGTAACAATAACGGAGCAAATTACATCAAAATAAGTCATGAGTTCAAAGCGAACTCGACACATTAAGCATCAACTCTATCTCCTAGCGACTAACAAAGCAAATTCACCTCACCGAAACTTTTACCATCACGTCATCGCTCAGACTGGGCAAACTGAACCTCTGTACTCTTGTGACCACGTTCAGGCATAAAATTTATACGCTTATCAAGTCTCATTCACGTCCAATGCTAACAATCAATTAAAAATAACAATAAGGGAAAAGTGACATGAAAGAGCTGAAGGAATACTTAGGTTAAACTCATCGGCTTAACTGGGACATACCTGCAAAAAGCAACCTACAACCAAACACTAAAAATTACGTTTTAGCACCTAACTTTCACTACGACACCTTAGGTCTCTTCTAGAATTCCCACGATCAACAAATGGAAGTGCGTAGGAAGCGACCCTGATGTACCCCAATATAATTCTTAGTAAAGTGACTGGAAGTTATCTATTGAACCATCAACTCAGGATAACTACATGTATGGAAAATATATAACGGCACACAGGCTTCCCAATGAGAAATAAACCCAGGCTTAGCCCCCTTTCCTATCATGAAACAGGTTAGTGAAAAAACTTTACCCGCAATGTAGGACTTAGAATAAACTCTCTATAACTCGCCTTCGACGATGGAAAATTTCGAAAACATTCGAACAAAACGAAAACTAGAACAGGAATACCACTCATGATCCACAGGATTCTTTTGATACTGGCATTACAGGAATACTTTTAACAAACACAAGACCTTCCCGCCAATGAGTCATGCAGGGTCAGTAATGGCTAGCGCTGGCGTCGATATTGTGAGTGTCTCCAATTTGATGAACAAATCTGGATCGTAGATGACCCGAACCATTAACGAACAACTCGGACATGTTGCCACATCCTCACCCATTTCGAGCATTTCCCTTGAAACAAATGGCTCAAGTGCAATGGACACGAGTTGAACAACAATGATAACCCACTTTGTGATTTCGAAACGATCTCCACAAGGACATGGATAGTGGTAAAGTTCGTTCATTTCGTCGTAAGTGAAGTCTTCAATCTCCACTTCGTCATGAAACACGGCCATTTTTCTAAACTACAAATTTTAAATAAGAAAATCGACGAATAAAAGTTATGACTTACAACTGGGAATATAAGATAGAAAACAAATAATCAATAAAAACCGAAACAATACAACTAATCAATAGAAAACACCACAAAACAGATGAATCCTAGAGAAAGCTAGAAAACCATTAGTCAATAAAGAACATTAGAAAACAACTAATCAATAGAAAAATCTAGAAAACTGCCCAATCCTAAAGATCACTAAGAAACAACTGATTCCTAGAGAAAGCTAGAAAAAAACTAATCAATAAAGGACACTGGAAAACAACTAATCGATGAAGAAAACAAGAAAACCACTAATCAATAAAGGACACTGCATTGAATAAGGAAGAAATAGCATGAGAAGCTAAACTAAACTTACAATAGAAACACATAACTTTTATATCTCAATGAAAAGTCACACCAGTATTGCAATTTTTTGGTAATGACTCACACGTTTACCCTAAAATACCCTTATGACGAAATTTCAAACGCGGCTTGTGAGATTACAGATAATGTTTTATCGACGTCTCTGGTTATTTCGTCCACACGAGATACGAAATTGAGCTGAGCTTTATCGCCTTTGTGGATTCATCTAACATCATTTGTATGGATAAGTAGTGCTACATTTTTTTCCATACCATATCTCTTACAGGGTTTGTTTCTTTTCTTGTCATTTTTTAGTTTAGCGAGCCTTTTTTCCCCGCCAAATCCTTATTTTCAGCTGTTTTTTCCAGATGAGTAGTGGAATGTTTCATCTAGATGATTACCAGTATGGTCCACGTACTTCCGTAGCACTTGAACCGCCTTTTCATCAGGCTCTTAACACTCCATCAATCGAAAATTTGACGGCTATCTTGAAAACATGGGATGCTTCTCATAGAGTCGAAGGATTTGATCCAATACCAACACTTACTAGGTTTGTAGCTAAAGATCTATGTGCTACTCGCTTGATTTCGTTTTCCAAACGCCACTTCAGCATAGCGGAAATCATCGAGCAAGCTGTCGATGATTTTCTTAAACTCGATCCGGATCCGCTCGATGACAGACATCCGGCCCGGACTCATCCACAAGCTGAGTTCGGAAACCTTTTAAAGATCCTGTTTCGCAACGATGATTTTATGAACAAGGTTTCTTTTATTTTCTTCTTTTACTTTTCCTTCTTAACATGGTTATATGGCATTTTAAGCTCGTGATATCCTATCTGCTGGGTCGTGATCAACCGGAACTGAGTGTTGTTGCTGCTCGTGTGCTACTGGATTGTGTACCTGGTTTGGATGCTGCTGAGGTCTTCTCGGTGAGTTATCTTGATTGATGTGGTGCAAATTTTCTGGACTGTTTTTTTTTGTCTGTGAGGAGAGGAAAATGGACTGGTGCCCTTGTGATGCCCATAAGTTCTTCATTATGTCGAAGCTCTTGCTAGGAATTTGCCATTCGTCGAAGGAACAATTTATTGGATTTCAATGACTTGTTAAGTCTAGTTACTCTCTCCGATGATTGGTGCACTTTATCGGTAATGTTAGTTCTATTATAGATGGAAAAGTCACTATAATATCGTATATCGGTGTTTTTCATGGATGATAAGAATTATAACTGTTTATATAACCATAATAATGCTGAAGTATTTCCAAAACCAGGACCCGAGATCTGATAGAACCACGGCTACCCTTTCCGAAGGCTGACATGTTACTCACTGCACCACAGTGTGGCATTTGCAGTCCCTTTCTCTCAGCCAGTTTGCCTTTTGTTTTACGTTCTGCGGTTTCTTGATGACTGGACAATCTGTTATGTTACCTGTTACCTATTGTCTTCATTGACATTCTGAAGGTCCTTCATTCCGTTTAAAATTATAAACGCCAAAATTTGACTCACGTGCTCCCCACTGGACCACTGTGGCTATTGCTTCGTTCTACAGTTTTTTACCCTAACGGTGCCAACAGCCATCGCTCGTCAACGGGAATGATTTGGGGAGCACAAACCGGCATCGAACCTAGTTTATACTAGTTGTGCTCAAGCCTCAAGCCTTGCCATAAAAAATGATAGTAGGCAACAATTAAAACGTTAACACTATATATTTGGATGTGAGGAAAGCTGCTCTAATCTGTACTTTTCCAGGAGCCCAGTGACTTTATTCCTCAACTCTATATATGGGCTAAAGATAGTTCAAATGAAGTGCTGCGTGCTTATTCAATCGGACTGCTTGCCTCTGCCTTAGAAGTACAAGGTAACGCCCATAAGTATCGGGCGAACAATATCGATCTGATGCCCGTGGCTTTGAGAAGGCTTGCTGATTTGAAGGTTTTTTTACTTTGTTTATGTTTATGAAGGATACTGTCATTGTTCTGTTCAACATCGTGAGTACAAGATGTCATATGGAATTCTAGGCTCGTATGCTGGAAGAACGAGCTATACGTGAAAAAGAACAGGCGAACACAAAAGCCGTAGCTAAGCCTGGTGGTGATTCACCTGGCCCATTCTCCAATGTCAACGGTTTTGACATCGAGGAGAATAGTGCTGTGTGTATCATTCTGAAGTCTAACAACATCTCCGTTTCGATATTACCTTCAGTTGTCTTTTAGGATGGAAATCTGGGAAATTCCGCCAGAGAAAGTGTTCAACTTAGTGACACAGCAAAAAAGACCAGTGATACTGCTTTACCTCCGCTAGTCAGAGTTAGAGGTCTGAGACTTGACATTTTCAAGTTACTTCTGTTGTCTCAGATTCTTTGTCCTTATTCTATACCTTACGTTTTCATTTGCTTTTAGCGGTTTCACTACGAGTTCAGCCGCCTTCTAAGGGAAATTCTACGCATGATTCCCCTCCTCCGAAGAAGAGGAAGAAGGTGTTAAAGGTCGGGCTTAACACTTTGTCATATTTTGTTACTCACTGTCGGGTTCATATGGATTTATTTAACTATTACAACTCCGTAGGTTGCTTTCTGTTCCATTGCGCACATTGATGCGCCGAAGCTTCCAAGAAAAAAATCCTATTTACTCACTATATCGGTCCTATTTAAATGTCTTTCGTGTTGTAACCTATATATTCGTACCAGGGGCGGGTGTAGCGCAGTGGTCGGAGGGGCCGTGCAGTACACATGGGATTCATCCCTGCGTCAATGGCTCACCAAGCCTTCATCCCTTCGGATTCCACACATGTCTGGGAGTACAGCAGCACTGGTTTGATAGATTGGTAGGCTACCGCGAGTCAATGTGAAGGCCAGGTATGCATCCATCTCTCGTGATGCTTGATGAAGTCGAATGCATGGTGCATCCCTCAGGGATTGATCAACGCTGAAAAGCTTTATCCTTTCATGAGCTTTATTTTTTTTACACTCTTGCATACATTGTATTTTACATTTGTGCTTACGTATAGCTAGCTTTTAGAGTGAAAAGAAGGCTTCTACCGAATTTGCTACCGTCCCTTCGTATTCGGCACTGCATAATCTGGAAAGTAGCAATAGCACATGGAACATGGTCCAGCCTTATGTTATCGGAACGCACAAAGTGTGTTTTTTAAGCGTTTGCGTATGAGTTTTAGGTGACTTCTCTTACATTAGATCCGTGTAATTTCCATTAAGTTCAATGGCGTTTAAACTTTAGCAATCTTCATGTTAAGCTTTAGGTGCATCCGTTATCAGTGCCAATGCATCAACGGTTTATTTTACAGTATCTGAATCCAACTGGTGAATACCAAGATGTATGTCATTTGTCGTTTTTTTATTCTTTTATACCTAAATTTCTCCGCGTGTGACGCAGTGGTCAAAGGCACACTGCAATACCCATAGGATCGATCCCCACATCCCATGCTCACCAAGTCTTCTATCCCTCTGGTATCGGGCAAATTGGTACCAAACTTGTCAGGTAAGTTAGCAGTACTAGTTAGATACATCGATAGACCACCGCGAGTCATTGTAAAGGCCAGATATGCGTTCAATAACACCCGACGATGCTTAATGAAATTGTATGCATAAAGCATCCCTTAGGGATTGATCAACGCGGAGAGCTTTATCCTTTGTTCTTTTATTTGATTTCTTCGATTTTAATTTTACAGCGTCATAGCTTTCCATATGTGATAAGGCCATCTTACGTTGCTTTATTTCAGCTATTAAACTTTGCTATCGAGGGTCATGCTATGGAACTCATCTTTGAATACATCGATTTGGAGAGGATGCGTGACGTGCGACTAACTTTTGATGCTTTACGGGTACCTTTGACTTTTTTCTCTTATTGCGCAAGTTTAAATTGAAACCTTAGAAGATTTAATATTTTCTATCTGTTTTTTGTAAAATTTGTTTAAGCTATTGCTGGAGCAAAAATATTACGAGAGAAATTTTCAGTATCTTACCTCATTGCTTGTTCATCGGAAATTTGCCCTGGAGTTTATTGCTCGTGATGGTGTATCTGCTCTTGTAAAAGTGCCTCGAGCCTCAATGGCTTCACCAGCTGCAGTTACTGCTCTCTATTATCTCTCTTATAATGAAGAAATAATGGAGAAAGTGTGCCAGCTAAACGAGAAGCTTCTTGATGATGTTGTAGAGTAAGTTAAGCTCAATGTTTCAAATTGATGTAGGGATCTAGGTGTGGACCGCATTTTTTCTAGAATGTGTATGTTTGCAGATGTTAGGGCAATATGTTTGTTTAGATTTTAAAAAGAGAGGGAAAACCAACAACTGAGTAGTTCCAACAACTCCAGTAGTTAGACAACTAGTGTATCATATTCAGAAGCTCGTCCATAGCTGTTTTGGTTCCATCGTAAATTACTAGTTCTATTTCGGTTCAATTGTTTAGGAGCTGTGTAGTGCTAAGGAGACCTTAATTTGTTTCAGCTTGTTTCTTCGCTTTTTTTTTACACGGCCTCTCTTTCACACCTACTGTGCGCATCTCAGCACTCACATTCGGTTTGTATCCTGGCATCCACCTTCCACGAAAATCTTCCAACTTTTACACGTGGCTTCGGCTGCTGCTTGAGTATTTTCCTTTCATCGTGAATGTCGTTGAATGCAGGTCGAGTCCGTTGTTCTTGGAGTCCAGAGATAGCCGAGGTGGACCGTTTCCATTTGGATTGCACAGAGCGATTTTTACCCGGACATGTTCGATACCAACTTCCCTACCCTAGATCGATCAGAAGATTGGGGAGCCTTGAGCAGGTTCGATACTGCACCGTGCTCGTTATTACCGACTTCACTACCCCTGTATTACCCACCTTATTTCTTTACTTGCGCCATTAAATTGAGGGGAAACCTTTAAACCCTTCAGGTTTTCTGTTGTTTCTTCATATACCTCGATATGGCGTGTAATAGTTTTATGTCTGTAATACAATCTGCAGTTATCTGTAGTGGGTGTAGTAAATGATACTAAACACTTCGCTCTAGGAAAATGTGTGCACTATACATTTCCCGTGCCTCAATGCATTGAAGCGTAGTTGGCGAAAACAACGTTATTGTTTCCAGCTGAGCAAACCAAACATCTCTGTGCAATTTTAGACTTAATAGAAAACCCCCAACCTGGAAACAAGAAACATTTATCCGGGAGTATTTATAATTTTTGTATAGGTCAACATCATTTTCAAGACTGTCCAGCAGGTCGTTAGTTTTTTTTTTTTTTTTAGATACGCTCTATGGTGTTTGGAACATAGTTATGAAAGCGGTATGGGTAGTGCCGCAATGTTCTTTGCTCACGGTTTCTACTACAAGCCTATTCTAGAGCGTTTCGATCAGCGAGATGGCCTTAGAAAGCTGTATAATTATGTGTGTATTGATTTTTTTTTCCTGAATTAGACGGACACATATAGCATTAAGTAATTGAGTCCTAGTGTTTGTTTTCAAAATTTTTGGGATTTAGATATCGACGTTGACTTTACTGCAAGGGTCAAACAAGGAAAAAGTTGAGTTAACGGAGGAACAACACCTAACTAGTGCAGAAGCTGTACGGAACGCTGTTTCTGATTTCAAAGCGTTGGTATTTCGTCATCATTCGTACCTTTTATACCTTATTTAATTAGAATAATCGGTTTTTCTGTCCATTTTCAGTTATTTCGAGGCGCATCTATTCGTTAAGCTAGAGCAGATTAGACGAACAGTTGGTAATAAAATACTTCTAGCTGGATGCAATTATCCTGCTGGACTGCATGCCAACCATCGATCATACAAGGTACCGGTTTCAGTGATTAATTCGATGTACTTTTATTCATTGATAAGCTATCACAGAATTGTTAACAAACATTTATTCGGTTAAACTAGCCATTCCCTCCCAACGGTTCCTCACAGTGACTGAGAGATATTCCTGGGTGTCCGGTTGCGATGTACAGCAAAGGGAGCACCATCATTTATCCCACCATCACGGCCTTCCAAACTGAGGAGTCCGCCGTTTCCATCAGGAAGCCCGACTAGGAGTAAGCCAATACCAGGGTCCACCATCGTCCCGACATCAAACTAGTAGCATGGTGGCAAATCTCTGTCTGATCCACAATGGCGGCCACTAGCCGTGGTGGTGACGACCTAAGGCAGACTTTGGCTAGGTTGACCCGGGACTGGAGGGAACTACAATGACTAAACAAACAAAACTTGGAAAAGATGGAGACTATGCTGCGGCCCGTACAACCAGTGAAGAGAGGCCATCCAAGTATTCAAGTAAACTAATCATTCGCTTAGAATTCATTTACCAACTGTTCACTCGGCTGTCCATTTAACGAAAAAAATGTTTAATAAATACTTCAAGTTAGCTTACCAATGAAGGAACATGAGTCGATCGTTCATGCCAACGTTAAATGAAAGTCGGTTTAGTTTAACAACTAAAATTGATTGAGGTTTATCCTATTTATTTTTTCTGTTTTTGTTTTCAAAAAAAAAAAACTTTGCAGTCTATGATAATGGATGAACGATCTGTGAGAGAAGGTGTTTGGCTGTTAACAACTGCTCTTCGTGCATCAAATTCTGGATGGAAACCAGTAGACGACGTAAAAAAACTGGGACTTATCAAAACTCTGTTTGGAGTAGTTATTTTATGCCATGAATTTGGGTCCACTGGAAGGTCTGCGTTACTTATTTGTATCATCAAAGTTTTTAACGGTGGTTTGCTGTTTACGTGTTTCCCCGTTACAGGTCTGACACATCAGTCTATGCCTTAAACGCTTTGTGGTTATGCACGTGTGTACCCAAAATACACCATGAGCTTTGCGAGCCTATGCAACTGCCTAATGGTAATCAGGCTGATGGGATGCAGTAAGTTTATCTCCATACAGAATCTATTTAACCCTTTCCCGACCGTGTGTTATTGGCGTGTGTTGGGCGGCGTGTCATTGGAGTGCAATCAGAACGCGCATTGAAGTGATGACGTACGATCCGTTAGCCTGCGCAAGAGGCACAACGCACTGGTTCCTTGAGATTTTCGTCCCGCTATGTTCTTCTGTTTATTGTCCCATGTTCTTGGACGCCTCTTATGTATGATGGGAAAAGAAATTCTTCCATTACCCAAACATGATGTTATTAGCTTTCCGCATGGTTTTGCGTGATAGCTGGAGTAGATTTCTGTATCTGTTTCATGTTTTATATATCGATCTGTTCTATTCCACCGTCCGAAACGGCTTTTCATAAGTATATCTGAGAGTGTTTATCCATCGAATAGCCCCAGTATAAAATCTGTGTTCGACAAGTCATCGACTGACTACAATGGATCGCGAAGGTGTTATATGGTCAAAAATAATGTATCAAGATGAAAATGTTCAAAAAGAAGCAGTTTTGGTCCATCCTATACACCATGTAATTGTAAGGGTTCAACGCTTTCACGACCGCCGCCATTTTCGCGTGGTTTTACCTAACGGACAGCGTGTCATTGGAGTGCAGTCGGAACGCGCATTGAAATCAAGATGGACGATTCGGCGCATGCAGCAGCATACACATTGAGATCAGTGCGCATGTTCGTGAAAGGGTTGGCGCTTAAGTATTTAGTGCTAAAGCATAACATCTTTGCAGGCGCTCCCTAAAACATGCAATGTCCACTTAAACTAATTTCACTAAGATGAACTACATCTGTTTCAGTTATATTTTTCGTCCTTATCCCTTCATGTATTTACTCATATAATTTCAGGATAATATTAGAAATCGTTGGAGGTGTTATCCTAGACGATCCTAATGTCCGCAGAGCAGCTCTTAATGTGTTGATCAACTGCATCTCGCTTCCAGATGATATCTCAAAAGTATCATATTTTCAGCTTACTAGAGCTTTTGGCAAAGTATTATTTACACTAATGTTTCTACAGCCTACAAGATCGGCTAGTAGTGAAAGAAAAGACAAAGAGAGCCGTCGCACTCGAAACGCTGTCGTTGGCTTTCAATCTAGAGAAAACCAAGAAAAGATTTGGGCTGTAATACGCAAATACAATGGAATCAACGTCAGTATCCTCTTTTTTTCGTTATTTCGTATTTCTCTTTTTTTCTCCTTGCTGTTCACTCTTTTGGTCATGCCTAAGGCATATCGGACTTTCTTCTCAGATCTTATTAACGGTGATTCGTGCCAACCACCCAATAGCAGATGCCGATGAAACTCGTGCGTTAGCTTGTCGTGCCCTGCGGGAATTGGCAAAGTGGGAGCCTGTTGCTCAGATACTTTCAAAATTGCCATTCATTGTTGGAAATGAATTACAAGGTGGATTAATTAACATCTTGTTACCTTGTATCATACTTTATTTGGCGGTGTAGCATGTAATTGTATACTTTTTGTCCAGGGTTGATGCGACAACCAGTAATGTTAGAGAAGCGGTCGGAACACTTGATGTTTTGCGATGAGGCAAAGAAGCTGATTGAAACAGTTACACAACGACCAATGATTGATAAATTGGCTAATCCCAAAGATCTCACTCAGGTGCAATCCATATTTCATCATAACGGAAGCAAGTATTGGCTTCCTGTTTCATTGGTCTTTATTTGATAGCTGTCCCCATTTTTATATTGCTATTTTGATTCCTTTCCTATGTAAATAACCACTGATTTTGGTTGAAAATACTACTTTTATCTATTTGTAGGAAAGGTTATGGAAGTCGCATGTAATCGCTAATACTCGTGTCTCTTATAATGAGAAAGAGTTGTTACAATTGATTCATGACCATCTCTTGCGAAAAGGTCTTAATCGCACTGCTTCGCAGCTAGTAAGTGAAGCAGAACTTCCTGATGTTCCAGCTAGCCGTGCGACAACAACACCAACTCGATTACCGCCAATGGTAAGTTTCCGAACGTCCTACGCTCTCAACTTTTTAAACTTGTTGGTGTCCATTATGATTTTGCTCGGTGGCGTTTCAGTCTCAAGCAATTAAACTTTCTCTTTTCCGTTACAGTTTTTCTCATGATTTTTATCTGTATATTTTGCTTTAAAATGTGGTAGATTCTTTGTAGTTTAGCCTCGAATGCGATCACTAGTGGTGCCTGTTCTTCAACCAAGATCCCTAGTTCTTCCGGGGGCATCTGGTTTGACCACTGCTGGTACCAGTTCCGAGATTTCTACACCATTAAATGCTCATACCAAGCGTCTTGGCAGTGGCAGCGTGCAGTGGTCACAGTGTGACCAGAGCTTCTTGGAACCATCACCTGGACGCGTACGGAAGTCGAGTTTGTTTTTTCCATTTTTCTTATAAGATTTTCTTTAAGATTGCTACTCGATCAAATTTGTTGACAACTTTTCCAGATGATCTGTATTCAGGGTCCTCTATTGTTTTCCCTCAAAAGCTGCAGCTGCGAAGCTCGATGTCTGGTGGCACAAGGTTGCCCATAGGCGACAGAGGCACAATGCATCCATATAAAGATCTGGACGACATTGTAACGGAGTATTTCAGGCGAGATGCCTTTTCTTTGGTATTGCCGTGCCTATTACATCTTTCCGAAACTAATCTCCAGCTTGTAATTTCATTTTTTTTTTTTGTAAGTGTTGCAACAATAGCTTTTCTAAGTTAACATTTTTTTGCTGGCTCCTGCAATTTTTCAAGGCAGGTTATTTCGTCAAATACAACCATAATAATGCTGAGATATTTGCAAAACCCTGAGCCCAGGTGTCTGCAGTGGGGAACGAACGCGCTATTATCCTTTCCGAGGGCTAGCGCGTTCACCACCGCACTATGCGGGTCCTTCGTTTCGTCTGTCTTTCAGATAGTTTTTCTATCTATTAGTTTTTTTTAATTTAGTGGTGTTATATCAGTGCAAAGCTCATTTTATGAAATTTGGCTCCTAGTAGTTGAATCGCACCATGAGCAACTACACGCATAACTATTCGATAACTTACTGAAGAATTTGGTGTAAGCATATCAAATGTCGGCACATTTTTTGAAGATGAAAAGTCGAAGAAGCTTGACAGATAGTCAGCGACGATTGGGTCAGTGGCTAAACGGCTGATGCGTCCGAGCATTTCCAAGACCGGAATTGCTGGAAATAAAGTCGTACTGACCATTTGGTGGTGTATAATTAATTAATCCATTTAATCCATCAGTTCCCTTAATCTGGCTAATACCATTACAGTAACAAATTGTCTCTAACAAAGATGAACTCCATTATAAACCTTAATCTCTGTTTTCCGGTTCGTTAATGGGAAGACGTCAATCTTTCCATCCTTAATCTCTCTCTTTTCCTTTAGTTAATGGGAAGGCATCAATCCTTCAAGGTGGCCTCTGCGTCCACACGTCGCATTAGCGAAGCTGCAGATGTTGAACAACTAATTGGACGTTGGCTACGAAAGTCTGTTTTGTCCACCACATTCGCTAGACCTATCGCCTACCGACTACCAAGTCATCAAGTGCTTCTGAAACGAAACAAAGACCGAAACTACTTTCGTCGACTTGGTTGCCTCCAGAAGTTCTGATATCTTGCAAATTACATAAATAACCTCATTTTTGTCAACAAAAATGCGTAGATTCCAATGGTTTTTGTTTAAGTCAAAAAGTTTATCCCACCCTTAGATATGCCATTTTAAAAATACAGGTTGAAATCGTGCATTAATTTCGGAAAGATCTAATGTGTAATTATTCACGACTTTTCCATTTTGTGTATTTCTTTAGAGTACAGCACTCAAAATGCTCACATCCCGTGACGACATGTCCTCCGTTCTCTCTGTTCTATCCCCATCGATGTCCTGAGCCTAGAAGTGTTGGATCGGTCCCTACAAACATTGTCACACGAATTAGCGTCAGAGACGTTTTGCCGTATAACTCTTGGTTTGTATCATCACATATTTACTTCCAAATTCCATTTTTTGATGAGACAATTTCCCTGTTGATGAAAGAAAATTTATAAGGTTTTGCTCCAGGACAATGGTACACTCGAGAAACGAGAGATACGTGTTCAGTAGATTTCGCCCTTCACGGACGTTAATTGAACATGAAGAGATGTATACAAGCTGTGCATTTTCTGTATGCGAAGATCCTTTTATCATTTTTACTGTTAACGAAACTTTTAATTCTTCATACACACATGATCCTGCCCTATTCGTTTAGATCGACGATGAACATCTTATTCTCGGGACTTTTTCTGGTGAGGTCCATTGGTTGAATATGGAAACGGGAGCTATTGAGTCTCACACAGTGTGCCATTCCAGCGGTATTACTTCTATTGTTCCTAGCAAGGTGTGTTTGCAAGAAACATTTTCTTTCATGAAGTGTTCTTCACACATATAGCTCGTTTATGATTCGATTAGCGCGGAATTTCTCCTTGTTTTTATCGTTTGGTTTTTACCAGTTGGTGGTGTCATGCGCAAATTCTGTTTGTTTGAAGCTTCAAACCTTTAATATCTGCGTGACATTCGAGGGACCTCATTTCAATGCAAAGAGAACACCGTGACCAGAGTAGTTGTGGTTTCTGCACCTTGCCAAGTTTTTACTATACAGAAGAAAAAAATCAGAAGTTTTACCCCGCTTTTTGTCCCGAAATTTAAGAACACATCGCTGACTGATATATACGAAACGGTGACAATGCCTTGGCACTTTGAAATGGTGTAAGCAGTGAAGAATTTTTTTTATCAAAGTTCTGGTATCAGCCATATACAGAGTCTAAGGTAGCCGTCAGTGAATAATAGTGAAGAAATCCTTTCTTTGCTTTAATTTAGCTCCAGCGGAATGACTCCAGCGATCAAGAAGCATTTAGCGTAAACATTCAGTTGTTTCGAGAGAAGATCGGAATCAGTTTTGCCTATACGACCGCCGAATCATAAAACTTGTGAATTTTCAAGTTAGTGGAGGATGGTAGAACCCCACTGGAAAAGTTGGAGCGTAATTCGTTAGTTAATGTTATCCTGGATTGATATGAGTTTCAGTAAAAGACAGGATGGGAACTAACTCAACTTGATGTTTTGGTCTATTTGATAGATAGGCGTTAAACTTTTTATGACATTCATGCCTAATGATTTCAGGATGGGAACTTTTTGTTAACGTCATCGGCATTTATCAGTCCTTTATCTGCGCTCTGGAAACTAGGAGATCAACAGGAACATGCTTTTGACCTGGCTGCAGAATACTTTGTTCAGTTTCCTAATCTCACAAGTGACAGAATTATCAGCACCAATGATGTTGTGGCAACGGTATATGTTTTCTTCATTCCTTATTTCTCACTGTTACATATTTTGCACCTTTTTTTTAAAATAATTAACGATTTGCTGACTGCGGGCCGCATGTATCACAGTGATTAGGGGCCCTTTACACTACACATGGGTTCGATCCCACGCACCAGGCTCACCAACCCTTCTATCCCTCCCCGGTCGGCAAATTGGTGCCAGACTTGTCTGGAATGATACTAGCACTGACTCGACATAGTAGGCTATTGCGAATCGATATGCATCCAATTACTTCTAAAGATTCCTGCTGAAGTCGAATTCATGGAACATCCTTCAGGTACTGATTAACGCTGAGAGCTTTACCCTTAATCATAACTATATAACTATTCCGTGTTGTTTTTTAAAATATTTTTTTCGTTTATTTTAGCTGTACGACACTGAAACGGGCCTGACATTGAGAAAATATCGTAGGGATTCCTTTCCCACTGGCTATACACATAATCGGGCATCTTTTTCGCCCTGTGACACAATGATTCTCAATGATGGGGTGCTGTACGATGTTCGCGGACCGGTACGGTATTTTTTCTTCATGAACTTACTTGTATATTCTTTAATACCGTGAAACTCGATTCAGGTGGTGCACACCTTTGATCAGCTCAGTACAACTGGCTGTAGTGTATTCCATCCGCACGGAAGCGAAATTATCATCAATACCGAAGTGGTTTGTGCTATTATTGATTCGCATTTCATCAGCCGTCATTTTGATTTACTAGACTTGGATCCTAGGCTATATTCAAAACTGCGATTAGCCTTTCCGGAGCCTCACCTGTTAGCCACTGCACCACACATGCCCTTGCCTTACCTTTCTCTTACCTTGTTTTTTTCTAGCTTAGTGGTACCATTTGCAATCACTTATCAATGGAAGTGATCTGATGAGCATAAGACTTGAACCCTTTGAAAGGGTTATCGAGCGTTCAAATCTGATCTGTGTTCCAAGTTTCACAAATATCGCAGAATCGTTGCAGTTGTATTTCACGTGACAACCCTGCCGTAAAGAAATAATGGACAGTGCATCAAGAACTAGCATGTTGACTCGTCATTTTGTTCTTTCCTCTTCTTTTGGTGTTTTTTATGTTTAGTATTTCTATTGGAGATGTTTAGACAGCCCATCCACTAAGGGACTTGTTCAATATTCCTTTTCTTTATATATTGCAGTGGGATACGCGTACGTTCCGTTTACTTCATCTCGTGCCAGCATTGGAGCAGTGTAAACTCGTTTTCAACAGCACCGGTGTGAGTGTTACTATTTTTGAACACAATTTTAGGTAACTTCCACGACCGACTTTCTATTAACCTCAGCATTGATCAAGTAATTCTTTGTATTCTTGTTGAGCAAACGCGAGGTGTTATTAATAACACCTCGCGTTTGCTCAACAAGAATACAAACAATTTTAGGTTTTTAGCACACATTGTTTAAAGTGCTTTAGAACATTGTCTACGCGGCAATGTACTCCGATTGTGCTGACGTCTTCCGCAACAACTATTGTGCATCATTCCGTACATTTGATGCCTTCGACTACTCTGTTTGTTTATATTTATTTTATAGATCTCTGTTTTGAATCCTAACTATATTAAAATGATTTCACTTACACATATATATATGTATATATATATAATAGATATACATGTGTATGCATATATACACGTGTATAAAAGGCGAATCAATGACACAGTTACAGTAATGTCGTTTAAGACGCATGAGACCATGGTTCGACTAAACTGCAAGTCAACCAGACTAATCCAGAGTAGGGGCGTTGGTACCATACTATTCTGGGAAGGTGCCTTGGATCCAGAAGAGCTAGGAAAGCCCTGGCACAGTTATCTAGGATTCTAACGAGAAAGAATTCGACCAGCATTTAGCAGCACTCACAGAAAAGAATGAAAGTCTCTAGGAAGTAGTCAGGCCCATGGTAGAAAACTGAAAACAAGTCGAGCACGTGAATTATGAATGTCAAATACCGAAAGGAATGAAAGAAATGCTGGCATTCGCACAGTAAATGTGAAGATGGGCTGTGTATTGTGAATACATATATGCGTCCTTATAACACCAAACATTAGCCAAGTGCGAAATACGCTTGTCGACTTTGATAAAGCTGTGGAAAGATTGGGCTTCGACTAAGTTTTACAAAAGCGGTGTTCATGAGGAACGGATTGGTTTCGTATGTCCCATTCACGCTCAAAGGAACGGATATCTCCGAATGCTCCAGAGCGGCTTGGGGAGCTTTCAAGAGCATCGAGGATGTAGTGAAGAAGACAAAGAACACCCGACTTCGTGCCCACCTTTTCGACTCAACGGCACTTCCTGCCCTAACGTACCACGTCAGAAACCTGGTCGCTGCGTAAGCAAGCTGAAAGATCACTCAGCGTAATCGAACGTGCAGTCGAAAGTACAATGCTAGGAGTATCCTATTTCACAGAAGTAAGGGATGGGATCTGGAGCTCCGAGCTACGTCAACGATCAAAAATCAAAGGTGCCGTTCTGTACACCGAATAGTCGAAGATAAGGGGGCCGGACACGTAATGCGTATGAATGGCAACCGATGGACAAGAGCCGTTAACGACTAGATTTCTCGGGATGTCAAACGTGCTGCAGAAAGGCAACCAACCCGATGGTCAGAGTCCTTCACGAGGAGCCTAGAAGAAAGATATGATGCTCGACGAGTCCCTGGAGTGAGCACAACTCACTTGGCAACTCTTGCACGCGACAGGGAAAAATGGAGGATGTACTGGCACCCGCTCGTTTCACTCGACGATCAACGGGACTACAGGTCATATACAAAATAACAAACATTTGTTTATATATGTGTATGTATATGTGCATATATGTATATAAACATGTATTTGTTATATTTACATACATATACATATGTATACATGACATAGCATAGAACTACTCAGAGGGTTAAATTGGTTAGTTCAAAAAGGATGTTTCTAGTAGTTTTTTTTATTCTGTTCGGTACTTATACCGTTTTAATAAAGATCACCCATACCGATTATTCAGTGGTTCAAATGCGAATTTCTTACTACGTGTCGTTGTCCGCTCTGAATTTCACATAATTGTTTAGGTTATTGCTACGGTTGACACGAAACGACCTCTGCTAGATATTGCGTGTGATCATTCTGATAGATATGTAGTAGTCGTTGAGAGAACAGGTGAAGGAGAAGTAGAATATATGCTAAGAGACGAGGAAACCGTAGTAAGGACATACGAGGTTAGTGACGAAATTTCCCAACTTTACCCATGTTGTAGCTTCGTTTTGAAAATGATATGTAAATTTCTTGTTCGTGGTTTAGGTTGGCAAGAGGCGCGATGCTGAAGACGACGATGTGGATGAGGTTGAAGATGAGGATGGAACTGAAAGTGATTCAGATTCCTTCGTCGACGATGAAGATATGGATGACGGTGATGATGACGATGATGATGACAACGATATTAATGTTGAGGACGAAGACGATACAGGCGTCTTCGAAGCTATTGGAAGGGTTCGTAAACATTTTACCAAAATAACGGCTCATATAGCAATTGTTTGATTTTTCATTCAAGTTGGAAGCGGGTTCTGACTCTGAAAGCTCTGATGCTAGCGGAAGTGGAAGTTGGGTGACGGATTCAAATCAGAGTACTGCAGAGCAAGGAGATGGTAGTGATTACTTTTGTGATTAGGTTTAGTGCATTTGTTTTTTAAAAGAAACCATATTTTCGTCTATTTATTATTAGTAAACGAACTTTTACTCTTCTGTTTTTTACACCGTTTTATCTGCATGCTAGAGTGGAGGTGGTGCCTTCCTATTCGATGTGTAATATTGCAAAACCACTCTGCTACACAGTACAAGTTGTATGGTGGCATTTCGTTTCATGTTCCTGTCCGAACCGAGCAAGATAATAAATATCCTGCTTTCTCGGAACCGAACATTTGGTCTTTAAACTTTCCTTGACCTTCGTGTTAACCTATAGAACTTTGCTATTTAACATAAACCCATCGAAAACCATGGTAAAACAATACATGAGGTTTTTTTAAGTCTTCAAGCTGCTCCTTTTTCAGTCAGCTCTTTTTCGTACATTGTATTTTTGTCCTCACGGCTCTCTTCGCACCCACAGTTTCTTTGTCTCTTAGTAATTGGCTTCTGTTTTGTTTTCACACTTTTTCTCACATAATCCATTTCTCTCCGTCTTGTTCTCTCCCTCCCTTTCTCTCCTTTTTCCCGCTCTAACTCCCTATATCTTTCTACCCTTTGTTCTGTCTTATTTCATTTCCTTCTTTCAATCTCCGACGGCGGGTTTGGCGTAGTAGCAGGGGGCGCCGTGCGACACACACAAATCGGATCGATCCATGTGCCCGTGGCTCGCCAAGCTTTTCATCCGTCCAAAGTCGACAGACTTGTACCAAAGATATCTGGGAGGATAGCAATACTGGCTCGATACATCGGTAGGCTACCAGGAGTCATTGTAAAGGTCAGATATGCCTTCAGTCAACTCCAAACGATGCTTAATGAAGTCGAACGCATGGCGCATTCCTCAGGAATTGATCAACATCGATAACTTCATCCTTTCATTCCTTAATAATTTTATTTTTACTGTAATGCTGAGATGAGGAATCACTCATCAACGGGAATGATCTCAGGAACACAAGTCGTACTGAACCCAATCAAGCTGGAACTGTATTGGAAATCACAATGTTCATGCTTTTCTTCATGGCATGGAAATGTGTGCAATATAACCATAGAGATACTCAGATGTGAGCAAAACTCGAATACTCAGCTTGACTTCGAACTTTGCGATTATCTTTTCAGTTCTCTCATGTACTACCCACCACGCCAACCGAGGTCGTTGCTTTGCCTTTCTCTTAGCCAGTTCTTTACTCTAAGAAAAACTTCCCAGTTCTTTAAAAATGGACAGTATTGACAACAATTGCCGGATAATAAGGCAAAGGTTTCGGTGGTGCAAACGCGTGAGCTCCCGGAAACCGTAATCGCGGGCTCAGATCTGGCCTGGAGGTCGAGTTTTGCAAGCGTCGCAGCATCATCGTGCCGGAAGATACTTGCTTAGATGCTTTGACTTTGTCTTCACTTATTCTGCGGATCCCATCACATCTTCCATTTGTTTCTTTCCCTCGCAATCATCGTCCATGGTGGTGGTTTATTTCGAGCATGGTGGTGGGTGCGGGTCTCGTACCGTGATTTGTAGAACTGCAGGTGCGAGTACAGCTGATTGACTTCTAGTTATGGGCACGTCCGCCCTAAACAAAGATGGCCGTCCAAGGGTACGCCCTCATCCTAGTGGAGTATAGTGTTTTTCTCTCTACAGTTCTTTCGTCTTTTTCTGTCTACATGACGATCCGACGGAGCTTCGCGATCGACGGGTAATGTCCTGGTTTCCAAGATGAGGAGATTTTTGAACTAACTCATTGCCAAAAGATGCGCGGGATTAACTAAGAGAGAAAAGTTATGATGATAAACAAAAGTTTTTCACTTTTCGGTAGAAACATCTTAAAGTACTGACAGATTTGATATAGTGCAACGAAAGTAGCGAGCAGAGGTAGGAAAATAGTAAAGGGAAATTCTGTTCAAGATGTTTGTTTCACGGTTTCTGCGGATCGAATATTCGAATATTCGAATAGTCGAACTCGAATGAGATGATGCTGGTGATTCGTTCGGTGACATAAGTGTTTGCTGTCGTTAAACTCCTTTGTCCGCACGAAGCTCAATCAACATCGAATCCTTGGCTTTCTAACGAATCTTTGGCACTAACTGATTTCTCTTTTCGCGCGTTGATCGAATTTAAGGGTTATTTTTAGCAGATAAACATAAATAAATGAGTATTTTCATTTTTTACGTACTCCAATTTATCTATATTACTTCTTCTTTCTTGCAATGGTGTATCTTAAAAATAACAAAAGCGATACTTGATACTTGATGCTTGATCGCCCCATCCTCACTGGTTTTGCGGACCCCAGAATAATCTCCATTTTTCGGAGATTTGCTGGTTAAGCCGTTGTGATTTCTGGAATCCCGAGATCAGCCTGGCCAAAGTCTGCTCCAAGTCTTCACCACCGCAGTCAGTCGTAGTCCTTGTTGATCAGAGGGAGATTTGCCACCATGCAACTAGTTTGATACGAGAACGGTGGTGGATCCGGTATAGGTTTACTCTTAGCTAGGCTTCCTGATAGAACCTCCCACCCTGTCTTTCTCCCAGCCACGATAAGGAGGTAAACTGTTGGGAGGAACAATAGCGATAACCTTTGAGAAATCTTGGATCAGGCAGGATATCAAACAGCCAATTTGAATGAAAAACGGCTCAGTTTAGTTACCATACGATTCAACTGCTTCAAAGAAAAAAAAAAACTTTGTTGACATATATTGACACAAACCTATTGATTCTCTCAAAAACCACAATACGCTCAGTCTACAGTATTCCCATAAGTACAGTCCTATCTGAATGTTGTTTTGCTTTTGAGTACGAACGAGGCGCATTTTTTTTTCCTTTTCCATTCAGTTGGAGAGTTGCCTCGAACCGAATGACGGTCTCCTATTCTGGAAATTTCTGTCGACTTCTCTTACGATGGAAAGGTTCGATCTGGCGATCTGTATGGGTCGAATTAGTTGCGTTTATACTACTTTTCTATGCTGTACGATTATTTTACCACTACGGTATTCCATTACTGGACCAAACTGGCGAGTTAGAATACAAGTACGAGTTCTTTTCGTCTTGTCCATGTGATCGTCTCACTAACCTTTTACTTTCTTTCCTTTTGCATCAGCATTTCTATTTAGGAGGAAATTTCGTATGCTTTGCCTAGAGTTCAACGAGTACACTCGTCTTATTCCACTCACCTTTCTTCTAGGATTTTACGTTTCTAATGTGGTTTCCAGGTATCGGAATGTTAAATTAAATATGAAAGTGCTTTACCATTATATTGAAATAGCCTGCGTATGAAAGTGCTTTACCATTATATTGAAATAGCCTATGTTTGAAAAACAAGTATGAAGCATTTTTCGCGAAAGGGTGTTATGTGAAATGCAACCACAATGATGCTGCAATATTTGCAAAACTCTCGACAGCAAGTGCTTGTGGTGGAACCCACTATTACATCTTGCGGAGCTAACGTGTTCACCACCTCGAGTCCTCGCTCCCATTTGTGTTTTATGAGCGCTATCAGCAATCACCTATCAAAGGGATTGTGAAATATTTGCAAAACTCTCGACAGCAAGTGCTTGTGGTGGGGATCGAACCCACTATTACATCTTGCGGAGCTAACGTGTTCACCACCTCGAGTCCTCGCTCCCATTTGTGTTTTATGAGCGCTATCAGCAATCACCTATCAAAGGGATTGTGGAGCACAAATCGGCATTGAAATAGAAAGGCGAAGCGAAGAATCGGCACGGTGTGGTCGTGAACGCGTTAGCCTTCAAAAGGGTAATAGCGAGTTCAATCTCCACCGCAGACATCTGTGGTTCGGAGTTTTGCCAATATCTCAGCACCATTATGGGTATACTTTACATCATACTCTTCCATAAAAAAGAATAGGCACTAAATAAAAAACTGATTGCACAACCATAATGATGCTTAGAAAATCGCAAAACTTGGACCGCAGTGCAGATCGAACCATGATTAGCTTTTCCAAGGGGTGGGCATTGTAGTAGGCAGCGAATGAGAGATCAACATTGCGATTGCGACTACAACCTCAGCTTAATTGGTTTCAATGTCGATTTGCACTCCCTAGATCAATCCCGTTGACGGTTGATTGTTAATGGCGCCGTTAACTAGAAAACTAGTTGAGAAAAAGGCAAAGCAATGACTCAATGGTGCATTGTGCAACACGCGAGCCCCCAGAAAGGGCAATCGTGGTTCGATCTGACCTGTGATGCAAGTTTTGCCAATTTTTCAGCATCGTTATGAAGCGTAGTGTTCCCCGTTGATTAATTCCTGCGAAATACGCCAGGCACTCAACTCCATTCGTAGCATCATAAACGTGAGTGAATTCATTTGTGGTCTACACAATAACTTGCGGGAGCTGTGCCAATTGAATGTTTTTATCCTCTCAGACAAAGCTGGCACCAGTTTACTGACCCCGAAATGATTGAAAACTTGGTGAAGCCTGGGAACCTAGTAGAACTGGCGGCCGGTCCCGTGTAACCACAGCGCTACAAGCGCCAACCATGTGCAGAGAAAGGCAACTACACTAAAACAACTAAAGCATAGGCTGCCATGGAAGCTGCAGTTTAGTTCACTAAGACACTGTCCATGACACCTGAAAACCTAGCGAAATCCATTTGACAGAAAATGTAGCTTTGAAGTGTAGAACAGAGGTCTCTGAGCCAGACTCTTCTAAATTGTGAATTCTTCTTCACTCCTATTAACTCCGCTTTTAGAAAGAAAGAAGAAGTTACGGAAGCATCTTTAAAATCTTCTGTGAAAGTCGATCTCAATATTTCGTCAGTGAAATACCACTGATGGACCAAAATCTGACCAGATAGTTTTCATGAGTAAATCAGGTCAGATGGTGGCGGCAGTTTGAGTGCCTAAGTTGGCCGGAAGACCTCCTATCGATGGTGTGTATGATTCTTCCTCAAAATACCGAAGAGGCAAGAAAGAAACGCCATCAAATCGCCAGATATGTCAATCTTGTTGCCGCACTAGCATGGTATTTTCCATGATTTATTTATTTTTCTACTTCATTTCTATTTTCTTCTCTCCTTTATCTTTCATTTTTCATTTATTTTCTTTTTAATCTATTCCGTTCACCCTAAATATGATTTTTCCACAGAACCATCAATCTCAGAATATGTCGTTACCAGAGATAAAGGTATATTTTGTAGGTGTTGATCAGAAAAAAAGCGCTGGATAACACTTCCTCATTTTCACCTATTTTCCTACCATTTTTCTTTTGTAATACCAATGACTAATCAATAATTTCGACACGTAGGTTTATTACAACATTTGTATAGCCTATAATACTACGAAACTGCACGGAGAAACGATAAAATCCACGTCTTTTATGTTATGTGTTGTCTGCACTTGGAAATGCTTTCTTTAAAAAATTGTTTTAAATCGATAAATATGGTAAATAACGAAACCCTAAGGCTAGGAAAATATAATACGTATTGATGTTGAGGTATTTGCAAAACTCCGAACCGCAGGTTTCTTCAATGAGGAACGAACTCGCTATTACCCTTTCCGGAAGCTATCGCGTTCACCACCACACCATACGGGTCCTTCGTTTCTCCTGTCTCTCAGCTAGTTCTATCGATCACTCGATCAAATAACTATAACAGTATTCCAACTTCGTTGTTCTTTTTTTTTTACTATTTTTGTGCTAAACTGTTGTACTAAAGTGCTCAATAATTTAAAAATATACATCTTTTCACTGTTATTTATCTACACAACATCCGTTCAATTCTCATTAGGAGAGACATCTCGGACAAAATTCGCCTTCGGTTCCCCAGGGTTCGAGATCTGATTGACGCCGGGCTGTTGACAGAGCGCGAGTTTACGACACTGGAAAAAATGCAGGTATTTCTGTATTGCTTGATTAAGTGTATAATTACAGCTACCGAAGATCTTGCTTGAATAGAATGGCGATTGTAGTAATAACAGTAATAACAATGATAATAGATAACTAACTTTTACTTTACTTTTTCTGCTTACTTTTCCATGGATCTTCCTAACGGAGGATATCCCCTTCCTGCTTGAGATACAGATATTATCAGAGCACGTGATCCTTGTCTCAGGATCGTTCGGCTGACTTATGTCATCCAATTAATCGTAACCATACTGTAATTTCATCGTGATTCCAATTTGTAGTGAATTTAAATTGAAGATCACCGTCTAGAAATCACTGTTAGCAAATTCAACGCTCAGAGGAAGATCCACAGAACTTCAAATCTGAAAACACACTGATACGGAGCTAACAGGGCAAGAACCTGTTTGATTTCATCAGAACGGCCAAACCCATTCATGACAATCCACAAGTCCGGGAATCCTCTTTGAACGTAGGAGTCTTTTGGTCGAAATTATCATAACGAAAGTGATGGTCAATGGAAGATTCGTCCTAACGATGTCGCTTCTGTACTGTCGTTTTTATGATATCAGTACGTTCTAACTATACCCTTGGAACCGACTTTCATCTAACCTCGATAAGAATGGATATTTTCTCAGACATTTCCTTGGACCTTAGATCATCGCCACGAGGACCGGCTGTGAATAATCGACTCGAATCAACTCTGAATAAGACAATTAGGCGCTGATAAAACACTTTTTTATACCAACCTTGTGTCAGCTCAGTAGTCTAAGAATGTGCCGGTTACTCTCCAGTATTCAAAACTTTGAGAGGAAGGATGAAAGAGAACCACAAGGAAAGAAGAGAGGAAGTAACGGCAACAGATGTATTGATCCTCGTCCTTGCTTTGATGCCATGGTTCTACTAGCTTTCCGCAGACTTCGGAAACCTGAATGCTACGTAAACAACTTGGAAATGCGATCACCGTTATCCATCGCGTTAGAGAAGGAGGGAGAGAGGAAGAGAGGGACAAGGTAGCGAGAGAAAGAGAGAAAGAGAAGGATTAGTGCTAGGAGTATCTCATAGTTTCATGTAAGAGGAGGATGAAACCTAAAGTTCTGCCACTTATTGGAGTCCATGACCATTTCCTAATACGCAATAATAGATATACGTTCGAAGATACAACTGTCGCTGATTAGGAACCACCACTGACTAAGCTTTCTAGGTAAAACAAGAAAATCTTCGATCTATTATTCAGGATTTTTCACGACGTACCTGAGCAAAAAGTATGATGTTTTTCCAAAGAAAAAGGTCCCACGGAATCGCTGGCACGTGATGCTCGAATAACCGCTCAATTAACGATAAGTAAATAGAATCGTTAACTGACCAGTGGAAAGGAGATGACACAGGTCCAACTTGAAATTGAACTCATCCGTGGTTTCTATACATTCCGAAAGAAAATCTACACTATGAAGAGCTTTCGTTATAATTTCAGTCCATTTAGTAGCGGTAATAATCTAATCATTGGAAAAAGAACGCTCGAATATAGATCAACACGAATTGTTTGTCTAAGGATCTGGCGCCAGGCATTCGATGGATGGCTCCTCTTCACTGGGCACAGCAATTGGTTTCAGTAGAGGTTTGTATAGGAATCATCAGAAAACATGGTCAATATTGTATGCTGGATACATCTTGTAATATTTGAACAATTTAAATCTAACATATTGATCGAAAGTCAATAAATAGAAAAGCATGTTGACTTCAGGGCATAGCAAAAAGTTCCTAGCCATTTAGAGCTCGCTAGGCACGAAACTTATGCAAATGTTCAGAAGTGATTTCAAGCACTGGAACGCTTTTGTTGACATAGTCTTTTAATTATACTGAGGTCGACATTACAGGTAGAATCTGGCCGAGCTCCAAGTGGATACCTTTTTACTTTCGTCAATGAATTGAAACAGTACCGTACGTCGTTCCGAAAACTTTTCTGCCATGATTGGGTTTGTGTACCTCTCGTCTACAGTCAGGTTAGTGAGATAGTCTCAGTTCTTGATCGTTGGGTGTTTTTGTGTAGAAAAGCAATCGTAAGAATGAAAAAAAGAGAGGCGTGTAGCGAAGTGGTCGGAGGCGCCCTGCAATACAAATGGGATCGACCCTCGATCTCAAAGTCCCATGCCCACCAAGCTCTCCATCCCTCTGGGGTCAGCAAATTGGTACCAGGCTCGTTTGAGAGGATAGAAACATTGGCACAATACATCGGTAGACCACTGTGGGTCATTATAAAGGCCAAGTACGCATTCAATCACCACCAACGATGCTTAATGAAGTCGAATGCATGACGCATTTCTCAAAGGTTGATCAACGCATCCTTCACGGATAGATCAACGCCGAGAGCTTTATCCTTTATTATAAGAATGAAAAACAAGGATACAGATGGGAACCGAACAGGAGCAATACTGTACCAGGTTTCTAGCGTTCTGGAAAAGAAGGGGAAGACAACGTTAAGACAGGGAAACAAGGAGGATAATCAGGGACATGAACGCGAGAAATGCAGCGAGAGAAACATGGAGTAGGTCTCCTCAAAGAACTGGGAAAATTGAGAGAGAGAGAGAGAGAGAGAGAATGAGGGAGGTGAGATAGAGGAACAGTGTGCAAATGGTACAGGAAAAGAAAAGAAGATGTGGTGTACTGAAGGGCTCTAACTACCAACAGTCATCAAAATTTTCCAACAATGCAGGTTCTCTGCAAGAGTTTCTATTGATGCGAAAGGTGTTCTGAGAAGAAAGTCCACTGCTGTACTGGAAATTGTTAGCGATCAAACTGCGCCGTTCAACAGTTTTTGGTTTTTTACAATCCGCTGTTTATTCAACATCGAGAACCCTGAAGGTCTAGCCCTCAATTCTCACTTTGATACAAACACAATTTACTTCTGTTTGTACTTCACAATCAAAAAATGAATTCAAGGTTTGTTTGATTGTTTCCTAGCGCAGGGTTAGAGGAGCAAGGTCTTCAGCGTTAATCAGTCCGTTAGAAATGGGCCATCTGTTTCATTCCATTCGTAACATCGTGTAAGTGATTGGATGCACGTTTGACCCATACAAAACTTACGGAAGCCTATCGGTCTATCAAGTCAGTGTTTTTATCGTTCTAGGCAAGGGCTCCTCTGATGTTGACTCTGATTGGACGAAGGACTTGGCTTGCTCTGGCCATAAGATCAAAACAAAGATCTTCTGTATATTTTGTGGCATTTTACTCTCTACACTACACGTGCCCTTATTTACCGGTGATGGCAGAAATTACGATTTTAATGCGTTTTTGACGGTATTATTTGAACAACTAGTGGAAGAGAGAAAACGAGAAAAGAAGATCGAGTGAAAAAATTTTTGACAAAAACTCTAATACCTTAAATTTTTTGTTGATATGAACAACAAGAAATGGCGCAGGTAGCTCAGCGGTTAGAGGTGTTCTGAAATAGACACGTCGTCGTTGCTCCGACCACACACTGTTTCAGCAAGCCTTCCATCTTTGCTGTGTCGACTACCAGGCTTCTCTGGAAGGAAGCCAGCACTGACTTGATACATAGGTACCACCGGAAGTCATTTTGTAAGCCAAATTCATGGCATATCTTTCGGGATTTGATCAACGCCGAAAGCTTTGTCGAAAGAGCTTTCAGCTTTTGGAAACGGCAATGAAATTACCAGCTTAAAGTAGAAATACTTTCATTTTCATGTTATTTCTTCCAGTGTATCTCGAGGTAAAAGTGCTCGTTATCCTAAAAAGCTTGTAGAACAAATCTGGAACGTTTTTTAAGGTAGCATCGTTGGCAACATATTCGTTCTTTCTATTCTGTTTATTCGGCCGACAGCATATCGACGATGACGGTGGATTCGATACGGTGTTTCCAATATTCACAGTGGCTCAGTTTCTTTTCTATGTTGGTTGGTTTAAGGTCGGTTTGAAGTTTTCCTATTGAGAATACATATGTTTAGACAAAGAGAACACTAGTGGAACTGAAAGTTTGACCGACACAGTTGCTTACTTGAACACTTGGACGGCCTGTCCTCATTGATTGTGCGGGCCCCAGCATAATTTGCATTTGACAGGACATTCTGGTTTAGCTATCGTGGCTTCCTGGAGTCCCGATGTCAGCCTAGCCAAAGTCTTCCCTAGGTCGTCATCACCACGGGCAGTCGCCGTCCTTGTGGATCAGAGGGAAATTTGTCACCATGCGACTACTTCGACACCAGGAAGATGATGGATCCTGGTATTGGTTTACTCTTAGTTGGGCTTCCTGATGGAAATGCTGGACTCCTTCTCAGCTTGGGAGAGCCGGTCGCGGGGAATGAATCGCTCCGCAGTACATCGCAACCTGACACCCAGGAACACCTTTGCCGACCGACACAGTTAAATTGCACAAAGCAATTTACAAGTTTGTGGAAGTCATTTTTGAAGAGAATGGAGATTAATCAGTTTTTATTGATACTAGGCCATCCATCCTACCATATCCAAGAAGAATTGCCAGTGCTTCTCACAGAAGTCCGACGTAGCTTTCATATCTCTCTCGTATGGTCATAAATGTGGTTGAACTTACCTCCATACCTCCACACTGACATGTGGTATAGATTATGAAAATATAAAACATTAAGTTTCAGGTCGGTCAAGATTTGCTAAGACCATTTGGATTAGACGATGATGATATCGAACTCAGTTACATACTTGATCGTAACATAGTCATATCGTTTGCTATTGTGAACTACCTGCAGACAGATCCTCCTCGTTCGTTTGTAAAGCTTTATGATTCTATCCATTCATTAAACTTTACTTTACACAGTCTTGTGTACAGTAGTATGAAAATATCGTTACAGCGACGTTCGAAGAGGATTTCTATTGGCGACACATGCAAGAGGGCTGTATGACTTCATCAACGCTGAAATTCGGACGTATTGACCTTTCACGAACTGCCCATAGCCATCCACCAAAGCTACATACTTACGTTAAAGTACGAACAGATGAAAACGAACAAAATCGGAAACGCTTCACCGGGAGACGTCGACACAGGTTTGAGATTAGTCGTTTTGCCAAAGGAGAACCTGTAGGATTTATTTTTGTGTTACCTATTTCATCTCTGTTTGCATATGAATTCGTCGTTATCACTCTCAGCAATCGCGAGGTTGTTAAACAGTATACGTTTACTTCCATACAATAATACACATACAACACAATCGTAGCTGACGTTTCGGCAGAATCGCCTTCTTCAGAGCCGCTTTTTTCATCTGTCTTCCACCGAGGAAGAACAGCCGTTCAGAGCCGCATATGGCTATGTATGTGTATTATTGTATGGAAGTAAACGTATGCTGTTTAACAACCTCGCTATTGCTAAGAGAGAAAACGACGAATTCATAATTCAATGCCGAGGTTAATAGAAAGTCGATCCTGGATACTATTCTGTTTGCATATTTTTTTAAAAACATTCTGCTTTTGATGAATAAAAACGAAGAGAAGACTATAAGATCTTTAGCGGTACTCATCAAGATGGTGTTTTGCGAGTCATAACCAGTTGCCAGTTAGTTACTATCCGATTCCTACCAGAATTGAAATGCTTCATGCTATCGATTAGCTCTTATGATGCTCTTAGTTAGGTTTCCGGGTACAAATGTCGAAATTTCTCTTATCCTCGAAGAGGTTGAACCTCCGGTGTACATCGCAGTTCAATTCTGAGAACATTCCAGCCAGGATGGGTAAGGCTGACCATTGTTGGGAGAGGGGAAAAGTAATCCGTAAATATATCAGTTATCAATGCAATGTATGAACGCAGATATGCATTACGAGCTATAATAAGAAATCTTCACCCAACGGTTTATCGCCTCTTCGTGGCTAAGTGGCTGTTCTTGGATGTCGGGCTGCGATTTACAATAGGGTTTCATCTCCAACAGGGCCTCCCAAGCTGAAGAGTCGGATGTTTCCATTCAGAAGCTCACCTGAAAGTAATCTAATGCTTCCACTCTCCCAATGTCCTGATCAAACTAGTCGTGTGGGTAGTGAAACTCCTTCTAATCCACAAAGACGGCGACTACCAAGGTTGGTGACGACCTGAGAACACTTCGGCCGCACTGATCTCGGGACTCCTGGGAACCACAATGGCTAAACCAGCAAAACACCAAAAAGTACAAATTATGCTGGGGCCTGTACAACTAGTGAAGAAGAGCCACCTAAATATCCAAGTAAGCAAGTAACTAAGTAATTAGGTAAGTCTATAACTGAATCATTTATGATTAAAGTTATCAACTAATCAAAATCTTGCGCTTCATTGAGAAAACATGCACTTTCTATTTCTTTTTTCTCATTTTCTCATAGGGCACGTGTGGCGCAGTAGTTGGAGGCGCCACTGTGACACTCACGTGGAGTCGATCCCTGCGCACACGTCTCACCAAGCCTTCCATCCCTCCGAGGTCGGCAAATTGGTACCAGACTTGTCTGGGAGAATAGCAGCACTGGCTCAATACATCGGTGAGCCACCGCGAGTCATTGTGAAGGCCAGATATGCATTCAATCACCTCCAACGATACTTAATAAAGTCGAATGCATGACGTATCCCTCAGGGATTGATCAGCGCCGAGAGCTTTATCCTTTGTACTTCTATCCTTTTCTCACTTCTTTGTAAATGAGCACATGTAACGGCATCCAAGCTCTTTATTTTCGAATATAAAGCATTTATGCTTATGTTTTGAATATTGTGCTAACACAACAAGTTATAGGTACATCGCATGGTGACGACAGTGGCAACATATTTGGGCTAAACTAGACATGGGCATACATCCGGTGACAACGATAGGCGACGAAACACGAAAAGAACGACAAAAATTGATGACGACTACTGTCATGGCTCAGAATATAATAATACAAATGAAAATGATGACAATCGATCGAAGTATTACTGTATCAACCGAATTCATCACTACGCTCTCTATCCAGGTACTGTATGAAGCAACGCGTGTGTATACACCTGTATACAAAATAAGAATATAAGTATGGTTGAAGTATTTATTCTAGTTAGATGTTTTCTTCTTAAAATAGAAGGGACACAAGAAATCTCTTGTACGAAAGTTGCGAAGCTATAGATGAATTTCAAAAACGCCCGGCATGAAATCATAACGACACTATTTTGGTGGTATCCATTGACACACAGGGTTTAGACCAAATATGGATTCATTTTTAAAAGTATTTTTTTCTTGGTTTTAAGATTCCAACTGCGATGACGTCATCTCTAAAAATTTCACTTGTAACACTTGGGATATTGTGGCTGGTTTGACCACTATAGAGGTCATTTCGTTTGTGATGATTTATTTTGGTGCAAAGAGCCCTTTTTCTATATTTTTTTGTAATCAGTCAAAGCTTGTCCAAACGAGATGTCCATTGGCCAGAAATTCGTCTGTCGTGCACTTGGACATTACAAAAAATTGGTTCGGAAAACTGGTGCAAATTGCAACAAATAGTTTTGAGACATGAGCAGAACTCGGAATCCCAGCTGAGCTTTGAACGCATGCTTACTCTCTCCGGGACTCATTGACAATTTTGCTCCCCTCCCATCCCCATCCGAATCGCTCCCGTTGACGGTTGATTGGCGCCAGCACCGCTAGAGTGAGAAACTTGCTAAGAAAAAGACAAAGAAAGGGTACATCGGTGGTGTAGTGGATAACACAGCAATGGACCACGGAAAACGTAGTCGCGGGTCAAACAAAGCTCATCTGAGGTTCTAAGCTTCGCTCATATATCACCGTCGCTGTGATTGTATTACGCATAATGCTCTGCCATGATGAAGAAAGAGCAGGGAGTTAAACATTGTGCTTCCTAAAAATGAGTCTATTGGTCGGTAATCTGACTGGCAATTGGATGTTATTTCAATCCTCATCGTTACGACGAATCGTAGTTATCTGTTGAGGTGTGCGGGTATAGAAAAATATCAGAATAAAGATAGCATAACTTGCGAAACACTTTCAAATACTGACAGCAACCTGTTTGCATGATTGACCGTAGGTAATAAGTAATGGCATACCTATCATTCATACTGATAGAGCGACAGAGAAGAATCTTCTTTATAATTCAGTCATGTTCACAATCACAAGTCCTCTTGATATCTGATACTTGAGCGACCTGTCTTCACTGGTTGCGCAGGCAACAGCATAATCTCCATTTTCCAGAGTTCTACTGGCTTAAGCATGATGTTTCCCCTGGAGTTCCCGACGTCATCCTCTCAAAGTTCACTAGTTACCGAGAAACTGACGTCTATTTTGGGAAAACCGACACGTCCGTAACCAGTAAATATTGAGCGTTGTTCCATGTGCTGGCCATGAGAAATTAGGCGTCACATATGTTGCAGATGAAGTGGAAACCACTACTCTCAAAGGTCTATTCTTCTATCGAATTTGGAAATGCTTTTAAAATGCTTTCAAAGTATTTGAAAAAACAAACCTGGATAAGTGCCTTGATCTAAGAGTCCTATTCCTCCTCCAGCACCAAACGATGTGATTCCTACTTGCACCAATCGACCGGCTGCATCACGAACTAGAAGCGGACCGCCACTGTCACCCTTAAAAAATCACCTGAAGATCGATTTTCCTGAGAAAAGATCGGCTGTGACAGGAATAATTTTGTTACCGGTGCTGTTCCATGTAATTTTGAACCAGCACAAATCTGCTTATCGGAGATCGTTACTGTACCACCTGACAATATCGACCATTGACGCCTTAAAAGTATGCTCATTGTTTTTTTGAGCGTGATCATATGATTGTAGCTATGAGATCACGAAGTTCATGCTATTTCTACTGAGAATTCGTGGTCGTCAGCCTATGTTTCACTGAAAAATAACTAGTTTGAACTCACTGACACTGTCCAAGAGGAATGATTGGAACGGTCGTCTTCAGGATGACGTTACTTATATTCATACGGATGCCGAACATCGATCTGTTCACTGAAATGGTACCAGGGTTATGAGTGTTGGAAAAAAGAAAGGAAAATATTTGCACTGATCATCTTACTTTTTTGTACTATCGAACAATATCTTCCCAACAGTTTACCGCCTCATTGTGGCTGGGTGTTGTTCCTGGGTGTCGGATTGCGATGTACAACGGGGTATTCATACTCTAGCAGGGTCTCCCGAGCTAAAAAGGAGTCTGGCGTTTCCATCAGGAAGCTTAACTAAGAGTAAACCAATACCAGGATCCACCACCGTCCTGGTATCAAAGTTGCGTGTTGGTAAATCTCCCTCTGATCCACAAGGGCTGCGACTGCCTGTGGTGGCTAGGAAAGACCTGGCCAGACTTTGGCCAGTCTGACCTTGAGATTCCAGGACACCATAATGGCTTAATCAGCAAATCCCAGAAAAATGGAGATTATGCTGGGCGCGCACTAGTGAGGACGGTCATTCAAGTTCCAAGTATCAAGTAAGCATCGAGCAGCATAGACGGAATTATAGTATCGTAGTTTAATGAATACAAGCTTGTTACAGAATCTTTAAAATTTAGAAATGTTATAAAATTTAAATCTGAAGCCGTCCGTCACCCAACCTCGGTACTATAATAACCAAAACGTCTTTATATTGATGAACTTACACGATGTTGACAGAGATGTTTATTCGGCTGACGTTTCGACGTCTTCGTCTCCATCAGGGCCGACGATGTATTCGCCAACTGCTAGCTAACAAAATATCTACTGCTGCGGGGTGGATTCGTTGAAAAACAAATTATTAGCAATGGATAGTCATATCAACAATGAGCGCCCTGTATAAAAGAGCGTCACCGGATAAGTATAGCTCATTCTAGATGCTCAGCTGAGAAAGATCCGGTTCGATGCGAGAAGAAGACGCCATATCAAGAAGAGGAACAACTATGGGCCGTCGACAAGGATCGTTGGCTCTGATGAAGACGAAGACGTCGGAAAGTTAGCTGAATAAAGAACTGTATTAACCTCGTGTAAGCTCAACAATATAAACACATCTTGATTATAAAATTTAGTTCGGTACAGCGAGAAATACTAGAATTGCTATAATCCTCACCACTACTCTCAGTATGAAATCATCCAACGGAAATTATTACCCACAGTTTTCTCTTTCATATGATAGTAGTCAATTCTTTCAAATTGGTGTTTTTCTCCATAAAAGGGAAGAGACACAAACGAAGAGACGAAGAAAGATGGAGAGAGGATAATGTTGGAGTGAGAGTGAAAGTGATAGAGAAAGAGAGAGGGAGATGGCGGTGGAGGAGCAGAGACGAACGGAGAGAGAGAAGGAGAGAGGGAGAAAACAAAGCTAATCCTAAAAGGAGATAGAGCAATATAGTGCTGAAACTTTGTTTTCTTCAACCCTGATCCCAATTTCAACGGAGATTTTCTGATTTCTTTAATAAAACAGGCATCTTTACTTTTGGTGTGAAATTGAACCCGCATACCATATTTTTTTCTTTTGGCGTCCTATTATTTTACCTCTAGGCTAAATAAGTCAAAAGTTTGCATAATTTTGCTCGAAAAGGAATACAAATTTTTCGGCAATGAATATAATTTGATAAGAAATTACTATATCTTCCGGAGAATAACGTACCTATGTGTAGCCCAAATCCAGTAACTAAGCCTTCCTTAGCCGAAGTGAACAAGGACGAATCGTTTCTAGTTAGACATATACCGTTGATGCCTGAGTTGAACAAGGAACGCTTGCTCTAAAAATACCTAAACCGAATGCAGTAAAGTATTTAAGCTGTTTTTTGAAATCTATTTCTCTTAGTGGTTAAATGTCTGCAACCAAACTTCTACTGAAAAAGTGTTTCCCCACAGAATTTTCACGAAATTTCATTTTCCGATAAATTTTATGAAAGTATCTTACTTGGTACTTCGATGGCCACTCCTCATTGGTTGTGCGGGTCCCAACATGATTTTTGTTTTATTCGATGTTTTGCTGGTCTAGCCATTGTCGTCCTCTAGCGTCCCAAGGTCAGCCTGCCCAAAGTCTGCGCCAGGTCTTCACCACCACAGACAGTTGCCAACCTTTGTGGATCAGAAGGAGATTTGCCACCATTCGACTAGTATCATACCAGTACGGTGGTGGATCATGGTATTCGTTTGCTTTTACCTATGCTACCTTATGGAAACGCCGGACTCCTTCCCAGCTTGCAAGACCCTACCGAAAGCTCGAATCCCCCCGCTGTATATCGTAGCCCGTCACCCAAGAACACCTTCCAGCCACGATTGGGCGGTAAGCCGTTTGGAGGTATGGAAGTATCATAAGGTCTTATTCCAAGAAAATCCCCTGCAGGAATGTATAAGTAGTTAAAAATCGACATCTCTACTAACTAGAATACGGTAGCAAACACAAAACCGCAGAAAATAAAAGTAAGGTTTGTTCGATGAATTTTTCTGATTTGAAAATTAGATGAGAATGAGTTGTTATATACAACATTGACTGACTTTTAAACAAAAGGGGAACATGTGATTTTTGTTTTAATCCATTCGGAGAAATATAACCCACCTGAACGAGGGCAATATCGTTAGCGATCCTGCTGGCGTCATATTGAGGGTGCACAACAATTCGTTTTGTATATGCGATATGCTGTGGATTTCTGATTGTTTGGAGACCGGTCAGAATATACGACTTTCTAGTTGCGCTCCTGAAATATATATATATATTTATATTTATATGAGGGGCGCGTGTGGCCCAGAGCTTGGAGGCGCCACTGCGGCGCGCACGTGAAATGCGCCCATGGCGTTCTTGAGGTGTTCAGATCTTATCCTGTCCAGACCTGGAGCTGTTCGATCTTTCATAGAAGAAATGGCATGTCGGATTTCGGAAGGGAGAACCGGTGGAACAGCATATCCATAGTTTTCCATTGAGTAAGGACCTCGATTCAAAGGGTAACGTGCGAAGAGCTGAGCCAGTGTGCTTACGAGGACTGGCGGAAGGTTCTTGTTATATATGTAAAAAAATATTTTAAATATATAAATAAATATTTGAATACATATATAAATAAATATTTACAAACATATATATATATATATATAAGACAAAGCTCTCGGCGTTGATCAATCCCTGAGAGATGCGCCATGCATTCGACTTCATTAAGTATCGTTGGAGGTGACTGAATGCATATCTGGCCTTTACAATGACTCGCGGTGGCCTGCCGATGTAACGAGCCAGTGCTACTATCCTCCCAGACAAGTCTGGTACCAATTTTCTGACCCCGGAGGGATGGAAGGCTTTGGAGCGCAGGAATCGACCCCTTGTATATTGCAAGGGGCCTCCGACCACTGCGCCACACGCGCCCTTTTCGATCACTAGTCATACAATAAGCGTATAAAAGTCAAAAAAAGTTAAACGACAGAAAAGTCGTAAAACGCCAACAAATGGACACGCTGTTCTGGAACATACGATATGTGATGCCACCAACGAGTAATCAATACGTATATATTATGCACGACGATTGTCTTAGCGCCATCTTCGACTATGTCGATGTTTAGTTTTAAAATTTAGCCTCATTAAATAAGCAACGAATAAAGCAAAAGTAGATAACATCATTTAATAAACGGGTTTACAAAATACAATGCGCTGCCGTCATGATCCAGTATTCGTCGATCACCGTAGCGCCACACATCAATCCAGCGCTGGCATCGTCGTACGATATGAAAGCTGCTTGCCAAGGAAATTCACTGAAAATCTGTGCATTTCAGGACTAAGCTATCCTAAGTACAGCTAAATATCCATGCGAATATTAGCTGTTTATAATAAAAGAGTAATATTTGAATATTTTCCTACCTCAAAGTCATTTGAAAAATAATCAACCACAACGATGCTGAGATATCCGCAAAGCTTGGACCCCGGGCCTACGTGGCACCGTATGTAATACGCGAGCCCCTGGAAAGCGAAATCGTGGTTCAATCTGGCCCGGGGTCCACGTTTTGCGAATATCTAAGCATCGTTGTGGTTGATTTCGCGCAATACCCTGCCGTGAAAGTTTTAGTAGGTAGTTAATAAAAAGTAAACGTCGAGAAAGATTGTTTGAAGAAGAAGAACGTGAGAAGGAAGTATTTCTGGTAGGTAATAAAGTAAAGGAAGAGAGTACTGATTTATCCCCAGTCCTTTTTTTTTTGTCCCATGACTCAATTTTGAGATCTGAACACCTTCGAAGAAAATTGCTTGAGTTTTTTTTCTCTTATTCAAGAAAAACAACTATCATATTTACTACAGAACTGTATTTAGCTGCTATTTATGCCAAATATTCTTCAGCTTTTCATCCCTTTTATTCACTGAAGACTGCAGAAGAAGATAGAGAACAGCCTGAAGTGTACAGAAATCACTATGAAACAGTTGGCGAACCGTTTATTTTTATTTTTATTTATAAACAATTTCACTTGGTTATAACTAACAAGCGAATGGTCAAAAGGTTTTGTAATTGGACACTTGGATACGTGGACGGCCCATCTTCACTGGTTATGCGGACCCCAGCATAATCTCCAACTTTCGAAGTTCTGCTGCATTAGCTATTGTGTTTGCCTAGAGTCCTGAGATCAGCCGAGCCTAAGTCTGCCCCATGTCGCATCACCACAGGCAGTTGCAGCCCTTGTGGATCTGAACAAGTTTTGCCACTATGCGACTAGTTTAACACCAGGACGGTGGTCGGTCCTGGTATTGGTTTACTCTTAGCTGGACTTCCTGTTTGAAAAGCCGGACTCCTTTTCAGCTTTGGAGACCCTGTTGGAAGGACGAGTCCCCCGCTGTACAAGGCACCCCGACACTCAGGAAGATGGCCCAGCCACGATGAGGCGGTGAACCGTTGGAAGACTTTACAGTAAGAAGAAATGGACAAGAAAGCTCTATTTATTTCAGGAGGAAACCCTATGTGAACAATCAAATAACGCTTTCACATCGGCAATAAATATCAGCAAAATGAAGGTTTTTGTCAGCGAAGCAATATTTTGCCTAAAAGGATTAACGAGTTTTTATTTTTTTATTACAAATACAGATTTGTTCCAGTATATTGTCTCATTTCGTCCAGTTTCAAATAAACTTATATTTTTTTTAGTCAACCCTGTTGTTTGTTCTATTAACCCTTTTCCTCCTTCTTGGTAATAAAATTAAATATATGATTACTGCTGGCACCGTTAGGATAAAAAACTGGCCGAGAGAAAGGCAAAGAAAGGGCTTCGGTGGTGTAGTGGGTAACACGTGAAGCACTGAAAAGGGTAATATTAGGTTTGACTCCGGCTACAGGTCCGGGTTTTGCAGATATCTCAGCGTCGCTGTTGTTGTACTTCAAATAAAAGCACAAAGATCAGCGAATTCAAAAGTACACAAGCAATGGGAACAGCTTATTTGCACGCAAATCAATACCTTGTTGTAGCTAACTGAAAATACTAACGTACTCCAGTCGATCAGCACCTCGTTTCTCAATAAAGAACGAACCTTTCAGTGGCTTTTGTGCCTCCGATGACCCTCAACCATGCTGAAGAATTTGGTTGATCGCAGAAAGTCAAGCATTTTACTGACGGGACGGCGACGAATACAAATGCAATCAGAACGACGAGCGCCATCAATACCTCGGAACAAGGCAAGCCATTCAGCCCAGTCATTGATAAGATATGAAAAGCTTGTGGCGTCTGCATAGTATAGATGCTCTTTTCCAAGTGAAATAGTCGTCTAGCAAATAAAATGGCAACCATGAAGCATTAAATTAATGCAAAAAGAAGGCATATGTAGCGTAATTGTTAGTGATGTCCAGCAATAAACGCTGTGGATCTCCGGCCCGATTTCACGCACTGCCAAACCAAGCACTTTATCCTTCACGTGTCGGCATATCGATACCAGATTTATCTGTGAAGACTAGAAACATTGATTGGGTGCACAAATAAGCCTCTCCAAATTATTATGTAAGCCGCATATGCATTTAAGCACCTCTATTGTTGATAAGAATGGAGACGAAAGCACGGTCCCGCCTCTAGGAAACCGGTCAACGTCGAGGGTTTTGTGCACAACAGTGTGCGAAAAAATCATACGTTGAATTTTTTAAAAAACAAATAAAGTCTTACACTTAAAAGCAAAACTTAAAGTTTATACTTCTCGGTATTTGAATGGTCCGTCCTCACTGGTTGTGTGTGTGCATCCAGCATAATCTCCACTTTTCAGAGATTCGTTGGTTAATCCCATTGTGGTTCCCTGGAATCCCGAGGTCAGCCGAGCCAAAGTCTGCTTCGTCACCACCACACGCAGTCGCAGTCCTTTTAGATCAGAGGGAGACTTGCCACCATGCTGCTAATCTGATACCAGGACTGTGGTGGATCCTGGTATTGGTTCACTCTCAGCTGGTATTGCTGACGGAAAAGCCGGACTCCTTCTCAGCTTGGGAGACCTCACTGGGGAGATGAATCATCCCGCTCTACATCACAGCCGAATGCCCTGGAACACATCCCAGCCACAATGAGGCGGCAAACCTTAAGGAGGAGAAATGAAATAGCGAAGATAAAGGATAAAGCTATCGGCATTGATCAATCCCTGAAGGATGCGCCGTGCTTTCGACTTCATTAAGCATCGTTAAAGGTGACTGAATGCATATCTCGCCTATACATTGATTCATAGTGGCCTACCGATGTATTAATCCAGTGCTGCTATCCTTCCAGAGAAGTCTGCTACCAATTTACCGACTCCGACGGGGTGGAAGATTTGGTGAGCCGCCTGGGCGCGAGGTCGAACTCAAGTGTGTTGCGCTTACCTCCAACCAATGCGCCACACGCACCTTCAAAAGAGAAACGAATGGAAATTTTGCGGAGGCCTGCATTACGAGTGACAGGGGGCCATCCAAATATCCGAAGAGGGACACTAGATCTCAGCAATAGGTAGAGTTATTTCACCAGTTTTTTTTTTTGTTAGTTTCAGGTGAAGACTGTTAAAACGAGTTTCAATGCTCTGAAAAATGTCAGAGCCATGTATTGTTAATAACCGAGCAGCTTTATGCCATACAATGTCATCTTTTCAGTTGTCGTCAAGTTAGTGTCAATTATCGTTCAGATTCCCATCTTTCTGTTTGTGCTATTGAAGCGTTTGACCTAATGAATTACGTATCAGTGTACCTTTCTAGGCTCTGAAGAAGTCAGCTACCGTTGTGTTTTATGTGTTCCTTTTGTACTGGAGTAAAAGTGTGCTATATAACAACCCCGCGATTGCTGAAAAAGAAAACGACACATTTATAAACTCGTCTTTCATAACCATGTAGTTTTCGTCGCTTCGTCGTCCTTCAATCGCTGGTTTTCCACACATTGCTTCCAGTACCATTAGTAATCATATCTCTGCTTCGCAGTTGGTTCTTTTCTGTTGAGATTTTAGTTGCTGATTAGCTTATGCCTTTCCTTCATTGCCGAGATGAGACATTGACAATATGGACTGTGCACTACATGGATCACTGTCTATCTATCGTTTACCTTGATCGGGAGCTCAGCGTGATAAACTACTGAGTTCCAGAGTCTAGCAGGAGGAAGCGAGCGGCTTCGGAAGCTTTCAAAAGCATCGTAGGTGTAATGAGGGAAAAAACAATATCCTACTCCATGCTCACCTTATCGACATAGCGATTCTGCCTGCCTTAACGTATGCATCAGAAACCTAGTCGCTACGTAAATGGGATTTAAGATCACTCAGCGTTATGGAACGTGCAGTCGAAATTACGATGTTAAGACTCTTCCATTTTATGCAAGTAAGGGAAAGAATCTGAAGATCCGATCTGCATCAAAGACCAAGAACGAAAATATTGTTCTACAAGCCAAACTTTCGAAGATAACGTGGGCTGGACACGTAATGCTTATGAATGGCAACCGATGAACAAGAGCCGTTAATGACTAGATTCCTCGAAATGTTAAACGCACTGCAGGAACACCGTCCCGATGGTCACAGTTCTTCACGAAAGCCCAGAAGGAAGATATAATGCTCGTCAAGTCCCAGGAGCAAGCAGAACCCACTGAGCTACTCTTGCACGCGACAGGGAGAAATGGAAAGATATAATGCTCGTCAAGTCCTAGGAGCAAGTAGAACCCACTGAGCTACTCTTGCACGCGACAGGGAGAAATGGAAGATTTATCCGTTCGAGTCACTCAACGATCAGCGGAACGGCAGATGATACAGGAAATGGATGAAAGTACTTGGATACTTGGATACTTGGACGGTCCGTCTTCACATGCTGTGCGGACCCAGCACATATGCCATTCATTTTTTTTCTCGCAGTCGTAGATGAATGAAAGGGAGAAATGGAAGATTTATCCGTTCGAGTCACTCAACGATCAGCGGAACGGCAGATGATACAGGAAATGGATGAAAGTACTTGGATACTTGGATACTTGGACGGTCCGTCTTCACGTGCTATGCGGACCCAGCACATATGCCATTCATTTTTTTTTTCTCGCAGTCGTAGATGAATGAATGTAACAATACAAATTTTGCTCCAACTTCAACTGTGCCCAGTTGATCCGAGTGGTACACACCACTCCGACTTGGATACTTGGACGGTCCGTCTTCACATGCTGTGCGGACCCAGCACATATGCCATTCATTTTTTTTCTCGCAGTCGTAGATGAATGAATGTAACAATACGAATTTTGCTTCAACTTCAACTGTGCCCAGTTGATCCGAGTGGTACACACCACTCCGGAAGATTCGCCTCGATGCAGCTACGAAAACTCATATTGTGAGGACCACTATGGGCAATCGACTGGAATTACAGGCTCAGAAGAAGACGAATACATCGAAATGATAACTCAATAACATTTTGTGCTAAGTGTGAGCTGAGCAGTCTGAAGAAATATGAGCTGTATTTGTTTCACAGGCACACAGTTTTTATATGTTTACTTGTATGGTGCTCTTATGTACTGTTCGTAGTACAGTGACAGCGACCAGCGCTCGCGCTGTCATGTGGTAGAAGTTCACTCTCAGCCCTGTTGTTATACCAAGTAACTGTTCTATCTTCAATATCTTATCTGCTATAAAGCTATTGAGGACAAGTCTGCTATCACTCTGCTAACGAGTGGAGGATTTGGTTGGCTCACGAAATCGAACTAGAGACCGTGTGCATCGAATAGTATGTGGAACCATTGAGCGACGTTCGCACCATATTTGCTTCTTTACTTACCTATTACTGGTTGAATTTTGGAACACAAATTGCGCAGGTTGTTGCCAACATGCTGAAGATTGTTGTTGACATCTCATTATGATTTTGATTACAGAAACTGCCCATACTTAAAATTCTGTTCCTAAAGGGCCAAAATGTCAGCCGTTACCGAATAAATCCTATTATTAATAAGTTCGTGTCTGCTCAAGGGAAAAGAACTAATTTTTGCAACCGCAGTAATGCTGAGATATAACTCCAGACCGCAGGTGTCTGCGGTGGCGATCGAACACGCTGTTATCCCTTTCGGGGGTTAATGCGTTAACCACCACACCATGCGGGTCCTTCGTTTCCTGTTTCTCTCTGGTAGTTTTCTACCAAGCTACGAGCAATCCTTTGCCTTCTTTAATAATTTCTGTGGCTTCTTAGATTATTAAGTGAACACGAAGTTGATAAGTAAAGGATAAAGGCTAAACTTCTCAGTGTTGATCAATCCCTTGAGTGATGCGTCATGCATTTGACATCATTAAGCATAGCTTGAAGGTGAATGAGTGCACATCTGGCCTTTACAATGACTCTCGGTGGTCAAGCGATGTATCTATCGAGCCAGTGCTGCTATCATCCCCGACAAGTCTGGTACCAATTTGCCGACTCTGGAGGGATGGAAGTCTTGATGAGCCACGGGCCTGGAGATCGATCCTATGTGTGTGTTGCAGGGCACCCCGGCCATTGCGCCATGCGCACCTCTTCACGAGGTTGAAGAAAAGCTTTATCCGGCTTAAGTTTTGACCGTTAACCTTTTCACCAACCTCGTGTTAGCTTAATAACCCAAGAAGGTTTTGAGTATTAACGTAGAGGTTAAATGGCGGTAGGTTTGAAAAATACTAACTTCTGTCCTTAACTTCTATTTACTGCCTACACTTGTTTTCTACAACACGTTGTTGTGTGAAATACAACCACAAGGGCACCGGGATATGAGCAAAACTGGGAGCTCCAGCTGGACTTCGAACCGAAGATTGCTGTTTCCGGGTTTCACAAACTATCCACTACACCAACCGAAGCCGTTTCTATGCTTTCCTTTCAGCCGGCTTTTTTTTCTACTCTACGGTGCTATTTTAACTAATTATTGCTTCTTTTCAGTAATCCCATGTATAATATGCCTTACTTGTAATTTAGTTTAGGTCTTTCTATCCATCGACGACTGGCTACAGGCTCTCATTCAGTGGATCGGTTAGCTTCCAGAAGTTGAAGGAAAAGAACTAATAGGAGAATGGCTTGATTTGTCTTGCTTTATTTTTCTGTAAAGTAGAGTTCACACATCCGATCGCCTATTTCTGAATGTCCCAGCTATCCTTAATGAAGGAATTCTGAAGAGACATAAGACATTGTTCTATGTTCTACTTAGTAAACGACTTTTCAGTTTTAAAAGTCGCATTTGCCATTAGCTTCGCATGGAAGATTCTCCTACCAGACGTTTTTATATCTCAACATGAGGCTCCAGTTTGGTGTTTAGATTCAAATTTAGTTTTCTTTGCACTTTAACCTTTACCACTTCTCCAAACCATAGTCGATTGAAAGGATAAAAGGATGAAGCTTTCGGCGTTGATCAGTCCCTGAGGGATGCGCCATGCATTCGATTTCATTAAGTGTCGTTGGAGGTGATTCAATGCACATCTGGCCTTTACAATGACTCGCGGTGGCTTACCGATGTATCTAGTCTCTGTTGGTATCCACTCAGACAAGTCTGGAACAATTTTAACGACCGCGGAGGGATGGAAAGCTTGGTGGGCCATGGGCACGGAAATCGATTCCGTATGTGTGTGTGTGTGTGTGTGTAGCAGAGCGCCTACGACCACTGCGCCATACGCGCACCCATAGTCGATTACTGCAGCGAAATCCATGATATTCCAGAAACTCATAGGAATCGATAGAGAGATGAAGCTACTTTAATCTGCTTTGTGAAACCAGTAATTGTACTTGGAAAAGACTCTGGCCTGGCTGACCTCGGAGCTCCAAGGAACCACAATCACTAAGCCAGTAAAACTCCGAACGAATGGAGATTGTCCCGGGGCCGGGACAACCAGTGAGGACAGGCCATCCAAGTATCCAAGTGAGTAAGTACTTGTACCTGATCTTACGATCATTCCAAGAGAGCTTCAGTTTAGATTGCCATCGTCGTCTTCCAAAGACTAACGGTACAGAACCAGAGAATTGCTACCTGGATCGACAATGTCCTATTGGTTTTCACGAGGTATCCAGGATTTTTCCGGAGTAACCACCCTTCCACACACCGTAAACACATTGCTTATTGATCACTGTAATCTCTAGGATAAATCTTTCATTATTAATGAAACACTGTGGATAGGATATGTTGTTCCAGGCGTTTTACTTCTAAGACCTCCTTAGGTTCATAGTTACTTGAAGATTTTCGTGTTACTGTTTTGTCTCGCAGTGTTCCTCACAGTAGTTACTGCTTTAAGAACCTATATAGTCTTGAGAAGTAAGAGAAAGGTAAGGCGGATCGGTGAGTTTGCGGACATTACATGCAGGCCTTTACAATGACTCGCGGTGGCTTACCGATGTATCTAGTCTCTGTTGGTATCCACTCAGACAAGTCTGGAACAATTTTAACGACCGCGGAGGGATGGAAAGCTTGGTGGGCCATGGGCACGGAAATCGATTCCGTATGTGTGTGTGTGTGTGTGTGTAGCAGAGCGCCTACGACCACTGCGCCATACGCGCACCCATAGTCGATTACTGCAGCGAAATCCATGATATTCCAGAAACTCATAGGAATCGATAGAGAGATGAAGCTACTTTAATCTGCTTTGTGAAACCAGTAATTGTACTTGGAAAAGACTCTGGCCTGGCTGACCTCGGAGCTCCAAGGAACCACAATCACTAAGCCAGTAAAACTCCGAACGAATGGAGATTGTCCCGGGGCCGGGACAACCAGTGAGGACAGGCCATCCAAGTATCCAAGTGAGTAAGTACTTGTACCTGATCTTACGATCATTCCAAGAGAGCTTCAGTTTAGATTGCCATCGTCGTCTTCCAAAGACTAACGGTACAGAACCAGAGAATTGCTACCTGGATCGACAATGTCCTATTGGTTTTCACGAGGTATCCAGGATTTTTCCGGAGTAACCACCCTTCCACACACCGTAAACACATTGCTTATTGATCACTGTAATCTCTAGGATAAATCTTTCATTATTAATGAAACACTGTGGATAGGATATGTTGTTCCAGGCGTTTTACTTCTAAGACCTCCTTAGGTTCATAGTTACTTGAAGATTTTCGTGTTACTGTTTTGTCTCGCAGTGTTCCTCACAATAGTTACTGCTTTAAGAACCTATATACTCTTGAGAAGAGAAAGGTAAGGCGGATCGGTGAGTCCATACGCGCACCCATAGTCGATTACTGCAGCGAAATCCATGATATTCCAGAAACTCATAGGAATCGATAGAGAGATGAAGCTACTTTAATCTGCTTTGTGAAACCAGTAATTGTACTTGGAAAAGACTCTGGCCTGGCTGACCTCGGAGCTCCAAGGAACCACAATCACTAAGCCAGTAAAACTCCGAACGAATGGAGATTGTCCCGGGGCCGGGACAACCAGTGAGGACAGGCCATCCAAGTATCCAAGTGAGTAAGTACTTGTACCTGATCTTACGATCATTCCAAGAGAGCTTCAGTTTAGATTGCCATCGTCGTCTTCCAAAGACTAACGGTACAGAACCAGAGAATTGCTACCTGGATCGACAATGTCCTATTGGTTTTCACGAGGTATCCAGGATTTTTCCGGAGTAACCACCCTTCCACACACCGTAAACACATTGCTTATTGATCACTGTAATCTCTAGGATAAATCTTTCATTATTAATGAAACACTGTGGATAGGATATGTTGTTCCAGGCGTTTTACTTCTAAGACCTCCTTAGGTTCATAGTTACTTGAAGATTTTCGTGTTACTGTTTTGTCTCGCAGTGTTCCTCACAATAGTTACTGCTTTAAGAACCTATATACTCTTGAGAAGAGAAAGGTAAGGCGGATCGGTGAGTTTGCGGACATTACATGCAATTCGACAGCGGAACATACTTTTTATACATTTAATGTTTACAGTTTACAAATACTCTGTAAAGTCTGATATTGCTTAATCAAATTTAATTGAATTATCAAGGAGATTTACTCCTATATTACAGCTCTTCTTCACTAACTTTTTGTTTTGTTATTTCGCATGTGAAGTGAACTACGTTAGAGATCGTCTGTAGTGTTTCGTACAAACTCTTAGAAGTTTCTAAGCTTATGTAGACGATAGAGAGATGAAGCTACTTTAATCTGCTTTGTGAAACCAGTAATTGTACTTGGAAAAGACTCTGGCCTGGCTGACCTCGGAGCTCCAAGGAACCACAATCACTAAGCCAGTAAAACTCCGAACGAATGGAGATTGTCCCGGGGCCGGGACAACCAGTGAGGACAGGCCATCCAAGTATCCAAGTGAGTAAGTACTTGTACCTGATCTTACGATCATTCCAAGAGAGCTTCAGTTTAGATTGCCATCGTCGTCTTCCAAAGACTAACGGTACAGAACCAGAGAATTGCTACCTGGATCGACAATGTCCTATTGGTTTTCACGAGGTATCCAGGATTTTTCCGGAGTAACCACCCTTCCACACACCGTAAACACATTGCTTATTGATCACTGTAATCTCTAGGATAAATCTTTCATTATTAATGAAACACTGTGGATAGGATATGTTGTTCCAGGCGTTTTACTTCTAAGACCTCCTTAGGTTCATAGTTACTTGAAGATTTTCGTGTTACTGTTTTGTCTCGCAGTGTTCCTCACAATAGTTACTGCTTTAAGAACCTATATACTCTTGAGAAGAGAAAGGTAAGGCGGATCGGTGAGTTTGCGGACATTACATGCAATTCGACAGCGGAACATACTTTTGATACATTTAATGTTTACAGTTTACAAATACTCTGTAAAGTCTGGTATTGCTTAATCGAATTTAATTGAATTACCAAGGAGATTTACTCCTATATTACAGCTCTTCTTCACTAACTTTTTGTTTTGTTATTTCGCATGTGAAGTGAACTACGTTAGAGATCGTCTGTAGTGTTTCGTACAAGGCTGTAGTACGTGTGTTACTTACGGAGTTCGTTGAAATTATTAAGGAGCTTTACAAAGAAGTTGGATGGTCACAAGTTTACGAGGAACTGAATATGGTGGTAGAGATCGAACCATCGCGATATCCTATTGTGGTCTAGTTGTACGAATTGATGAAGGTAAGTTGCAGTCCAACTTTATTATCGAAACTGCTGACTATGGAATGAGACAAGGCTATTGGGAAATGGAGGCTATTTATATGCATAAATGATCATTAATATCGAAAACGGTGATGGAAAGGTGATTAGTATCATTCGAAATGTCCCTATACATTCAGTTATTTCCAATTTCGGATGCATGTGAATGTCCAGTTGCTCTTTGCAAAGCTTTCTTGATTCCAGCACTTTGGTAAGTAAACCTAGGCTGTTTTTGTTATTGACGATCTTGTCATTTGCGAAAATGTTAGCCTATATGAGTGCATCTAGGGAGTAGGTGTTGTACTTTTTGTGGAAATTGAGATCCTGGTTTGATATCCTCCCAACGGTTTACGACCTCATCGTGGCTGAGAAGTGTTCCTAGGTGTAGCCCTGCGATGTACAGTAGGAGGTTCTCCCTGCAGGGTCTCCCAATCTCAGAAGAGGTCCGGAGTTTTCATCAGGAAGCCCAGTTACGAGTAAACCATTGCAAGGGTCCACCACCGTCCTGGTATCAAACTAGTCATGTGGTGGCAAGTTTCCTTCTGACAAGAGCGCCGGCTGCCTGTGTGGTGATGATCTGGGGAAGAGTTTGGCTGGGCTGACCTCGGGACTCCAAGGAATCATAATAGCTAAACCAGCAAATCTCTGGAGAATGGTAGTTATGCTGGGGTCCGCAGAACCGGTGAAGACCATCCAAGTGTTTGATTCAATATGGAAATCCTTCGTACAATTACGGAGTCTAGAAGGTGGTCGCGGAGCAATTTTATGCAAATCTTAATACGAAAGCTGGTAAAATCCTTACGAATCTTGATCGCTAAGTGAACATATCCGCACTGTGAAGAGGGTTCTGAAGCGTTTGAATGGTGTTAACCTGTGAACATTTAAACATAACTTAGGTCTCATACATTCGCTTTTAACGTAATTTGCTGTCCACTTGATGTCATATGTGATGTCCACTTTCAAAGCTCGAACTCCTAGTTACTGCACAGATGTTGTCGAATCCTTACAAAGAAACACGGTACTACTATGAGGCCAACCTGCTAACTCTCTCTCGGGACGTTTGTGTTCACTTTTCATCTTGAGATTGAAAATCCATGATGTTTCTGAGAAACTCACAAAGAGCTGTTCTATAAATTTTCGGTTACTGTTTTCATTTAGAAAATTCCAATTACTGAATTCGTTTTATTGAAACCTCTAGATTTGTTTTAGGACAGCACTCTTCAACTAGCCAGAGCTGACACAGAACTGATCGTCACTTTCAGGTTTATATCTGGTTTCCTTGCTTTATTGATTGTGCAACTATCTGTGTGGTGAAAAAAGAGCTTTATTTGGGTAACCCTTCGGCGGTTTCCCTTCCTGCAGATCTGAATCGATCCAGGTCGATTGTCCACAACTCTCTCTTCTTACTTCTGACTCTGAGGAATTCGATGACATTAGCCCAATAAAGTTTCTTCTTCATCAATCTCGTGTTAGCTTCTTAATCAAAAAATACCTGTTGATCAGTCGTTCTGATGTTGAAAGAAAGTCTCTTTTTGAAATATTTGTGGGAATTCCTTCATATGTTGCTCTCCTAACTTTTAGTTTTAATTTTTTAGTTTTTGATTTCTAATTTCTTGATCATATGAAATAAAGGAGGAGGTATATATTGCGCCACCGATTCTCCTTCCGAAACCCGACATGCCATTTCGTCGGTGAAAATTCGAACAGCACCTGGTCCGGACAGGATAAGGTCAGAACATGTGAAGAACCTTCCGGCAATCCTCTTAAAAACACTGGCTCGGCTCTTCACACGTTACCTGTCTGAATGCAAGGTCCCTACTCAGTGGAAGACCAGCATGACCGTGTTATTGTCCAAGAAAGGCGACCTACACGATATCGGCAACTGTCGGCCAATCTGCTTGCTGTCTGTCGTCTACAAACTTTTCACTCGAGTCATCATAAACAGGATTGGCAGAACACTGGACGAAGGATAGCCATGCGAGCAAGCAGGGTTTCGAAAAGGATTTAGTACCATGGACCACATTCAACGTTAACAAGGCTCATTGAGGTATCGCGAGAGTACAAAAGACCGCTCTGTCTCACTTTCATCGATTTACAGAAGGGCTTTCACTCAATTGAGATTGAAGCAGTAATAGAAGCCCTTGAAAGTCAGGGAGTCCCTAGTCAGTGCATACGAATTCTACGTGAGCTATACAAAAACTTATAATCAAGATATCACGATTCTACAACGATATTAACATCGACGTCAAAAGATGGGTCACGCAAGGCGATACCATCTCGCCAAAATTATTCACCGCCACCTCCGAGAACGTCAGGCGAACATTGGAATTGGACTACATGGGAGTGAAAATCGATGGCCGGCAGTTACACCATCTTTGCACTGCTGACGACATCGTCCTCATAACACCAAATATTAACCAAACGGAACGAATGCTTGCCTATTTTGGTAAAGCCTGTGGAAAGTTTAGTCCTCGATTAAATCTCGCAAAACCATAATCATGAGGAAACGATTGGTTTCGTATGCCCCATTCACGCTCAACGGAACGAGTATCTCCGAGTGCTGCAGTTACATCTATCCAGGTCGTGAAATCTGCAAGATGAAAGACTTGTTTCCAGAGTTGAACAAAGGCAAACGAGCAGCTAGGAAATATTTCAAGACCGTCGAGGAAGTAGTGAGGAGAACAAAGAACACTCGACTCCATGCCCACCTTTTCGACCCAGCGGTACTTCCTGCTTTAACGTGTGTGTCAGAAACCTGGTCGCTGCGTAAACAGGATGAAAGATCACTCAGCGTTATCGAACGCGGAATCAAAAAGACAATGCTAGGAGTATCCCGTTTCACGCATGTAGGGGAAGGGATCCGAAACTCCGAACTGCGTCAACGATCAAAAATCAAAGATGCCGTTCTGTACGTCAAACAGTCGAAGATAAGCTGGGCCGAACACTTAATGCGTAAGAATGATATCCGATGGACAAGAGCCATTAGTGACTGGATTCCTCGGGATGTCAAATGTACTGCAGGAAGACCACCGACTCGGTGGTCAGAGTTCCTTCATGAAAAGCCTAGAAAAAAGATATGGTACTGGACGAGTCCCTAAAGCGGGTAGAACCCACTGGGCTGCTCTTGCGCGCGACAGGGAAAAATGGAAGATTTACTGCCGTCCGCTTGAAGATCAATGAACATTGCAGGTGGTACAGGTGAATTTTTTTTTTAGAAATTCTAAAGATTTATTGGAGAAGTAGATCTTTGCGCAACAAACGAAGATTTTGAAACTTTAACATTTTTTTTCACGAGAGCAGTACGAGCTTAGTATTGAATGCAAACAAATTTTTTCTTTGATAACAGTACAACCAGCATAATTAAATGTTTTTTTTTTGAATACTCTTAGACTTTCGTCGATTCACGTCTATTTTTAGCCTTGCAATAGCATTTTTTTTTCGAAATGATGAAGATTTCTTGTAGGGGAATGTGGTATGAAAGAATGCTGTTGACATGATAGTGAAGTGGTGCCGCTGGAGACCAGGTAGACTAGCGAGAGGAATGTCGTGGTTAGTGTTCAGGTTCTCCGGAAGTTACGTTCGGAAAGACACTGCTGGTAAGTCGTTATCTTACTTTACTGTGGATTGACAGGGCGCTGGTTTTCTTTATGCTTGGAGTTTTAAACCCCCGTGCTTCACCTGGAATTGTGAAAATCTACGCTGCCTCGTTAAGAAATAGGGGAAGACACACTACATGTTGGTTTTATATACTCACTTGGATACTTGGATGACCCGTCTTCACTGGTTTTGGGGGACCCATTTCAATTTCAATTTTTTCGAAATTTTCTGGTTTAGCCATTGTGTTTCCCCGAACTCCCGAAGTCATCCTGACTAAAGTCTACTCCAGTCGTCACCACCACACGCAGTAGCATCCCTTGTGGATCAGAGGAGGAGTTGCCACCACGCGACTGTTTTTGATTTCTAATTTCTTGATCATATGAAATAAAGGAGGAGGTATATATTGCGCCACCGATTCTCCTTCCGAAACCCGACATGCCATTTCGTCGGTGAAAATTCGAACAGCACCTGGTCCGGACAGGATAAGGTCAGAACATGTGAAGAACCTTCCGGCAATCCTCTTAAAAACACTGGCTCGGCTCTTCACACGTTACCTGTCTGAATGCAAGGTCCCTACTCAGTGGAAGACCAGCATGACCGTGTTATTGTCCAAGAAAGGCGACCTACACGATATCGGCAACTGTCGGCCAATCTGCTTGCTGTCTGTCGTCTACAAACTTTTCACTCGAGTCATCATAAACAGGATTGGCAGAACACTGGACGAAGGATAGCCATGCGAGCAAGCAGGGTTTCGAAAAGGATTTAGTACCATGGACCACATTCAACGTTAACAAGGCTCATTGAGGTATCGCGAGAGTACAAAAGACCGCTCTGTCTCACTTTCATCGATTTACAGAAGGGCTTTCACTCAATTGAGATAGAAGCAGTAATAGAAGCCCTTGAAAGTCAGGGAGTCCCTAGTCAGTGCATACGAATTCTACGTGAGCTATACAAAAACTTATAATCAAGATATCACGATTCTACAACGATATTAACATCGACGTCAAAAGATGGGTCACGCAAGGCGATACCATCTCGCCAAAATTATTCACCGCCACCTCCGAGAACGTCAGGCGAACATTGGAATTGGACTACATGGGAGTGAAAATCGATGGCCGGCAGTTACACCATCTTTGCACTGCTGACGACATCGTCCTCATAACACCAAATATTAACCAAACGGAACGAATGCTTGCCTATTTTGGTAAAGCCTGTGGAAAGTTTAGTCCTCGATTAAATCTCGCAAAACCATAATCATGAGGAAACGATTGGTTTCGTATGCCCCATTCACGCTCAGCGGAACGAGTATCTCCGAGTGCTGCAGTTACATCTATCCAGGTCGTGAAATCTGCAAGATGAAAGACTTGTTTCCAGAGTTGAACAAAGGCAAACGAGCAGCTAGGAAATATTTCAAGACCGTCGAGGAAGTAGTGAGGAGAACAAAGAACACTCGACTCCATGCCCACCTTTTCGACCCAGCGGTACTTCCTGCTTTAACGTGTGTGTCAGAAACCTGGTCGCTGCGTAAACAGGATGAAAGATCACTCAGCGTTATCGAACGCGGAATCAAAAAGACAATGCTAGGAGTATCCCGTTTCACGCATGTAGGGGAAGGGATCCGAAACTCCGAACTGCGTCAACGATCAAAAATCAAAGATGCCGTTCTGTACGTCAAACAGTCGAAGATAAGCTGGGCCGAACACTTAATGCGTAAGAATGATATCCGATGGACAAGAGCCATTAGTGACTGGATTCCTCGGGATGTCAAATGTACTGCAGGAAGACCACCGACTCGGTGGTCAGAGTTCCTTCATGAAAAGCCTAGAAAAAAGATATGGTACTGGACGAGTCCCTAAAGCGGGTAGAACCCACTGGGCTGCTCTTGCGCGCGACAGGGAAAAATGGAAGATTTACTGCCGTCCGCTTGAAGATCAATGAACATTGCAGGTGGTACAGGTGAATTTTTTTTTTAGAAATTCTAAAGATTTATTGGAGAAGTAGATCTTTGCGCAACAAACGAAGATTTTGAAACTTTAACATTTTTTTTTCACGAGAGCAGTACGAGCTTAGTATTGAATGCAAACAAATTTTTTCTTTGATAACAGTACAACCAGCATAATTAAATGTTTTTTTTTTGAATACTCTTAGACTTTCGTCGATTCACGTCTATTTTTAGCCTTGCAATAGCATTTTTTTTTCGAAATGATGAAGATTTCTTGTAGGGGAATGTGGTATGAAAGAATGCTGTTGACATGATAGTGAAGTGGTGCCGCTGGAGACCAGGTAGACTAGCGAGAGGAATGTCGTGGTTAGTGTTCAGGTTCTCCGGAAGTTACGTTCGGAAAGACACTGCTGGTAAGTCGTTATCTTACTTTACTGTGGATTGACAGGGCGCTGGTTTTCTTTATGCTTGGAGTTTTAAACCCCCGTGCTTCACCTGGAATTGTGAAAATCTACGCTGCCTCGTTAAGAAATAGGGGAAGACACACTACATGTTGGTTTTATATACTCACTTGGATACTTGGATGACCCGTCTTCACTGGTTTTGGGGGACCCATTTCAATTTCAATTTTTTCGAAATTTTCTGGTTTAGCCATTGTGTTTCCCCGAACTCCCGAAGTCATCCTGACTAAAGTCTACTCCAGTCGTCACCACCACACGCAGTAGCATCCCTTGTGGATCAGAGGAGGAGTTGCCACCACGCGACTTGTTTGATACCACGGCGATGATGGATCCTGGTATTGGTTTACTCCTAGCTGGGTTTGCTGATGGAAACTGGTTTTGTATCAGCTGTTTAAATTTTGCTTTCATACCGCAGGTTCCCGTGCTTGCTGTAGATGGTAAAACATGTGTTATACGTAGTGTCATTGTATTTTGTAAGATTACTAGTAAATGAAATAGTATTTCGCTTTTGTGAGAAGTTTTGGAAATGATACATTAAAATACCTACATATGGATTGACTGTAGTGAGTACTTGTGTTTGGGGTGCTCCATAACGATGCCATGTCTTGACATTTTGTTTATTCAAGCTGAATCGATAATGAAATGTATAACCTGTAGATAGAAGGGTTTTACACAAATGGAGGTCTTTCTAAGTCCTTTCAATTTCTTTCGCTTTTTATTTATGTGTTTATAAGGTAGACTTCAAGTCTGTTCTTACATTACTGCTTGGGAACTTAGTAAAAAAATTTCTTTCGCTTTTTATTTATGTGTTTATAAGGTAGACTTCAAGTCTGTTCTTACATTACTGCTTGGGAACTTAGTAAAAATGCTTGGTCAGATGTGCATTCAAAACAACATTAGTAAAGCCTAGCACAATAAGAGTGGTGTTCCAAGAATATTCGCGCATTCCAAGTTTTTATTTTTCTCAGAATTGTCCTTTAATAGTCAGTTCTCACATTCAAACGAATGTTGATGTGGTTTTCTTCTTAGATTTGTGATGATTGAATAAACTTTTACGCTAAAATTGGCGTTCTCCGTACTGGGCAGAGTTTTCTAGGCAGTACTCACTCCACAGAATTCCTTATGTGTTCAGGTATAAATAAAATGTGTTATAAGACTTGGAGATCTGGCTATTTTAACAATCAGCGTTGGTTTATCTTCTTGTAGTGAATTTATTCCTGTAAACGACTCTCTCTTAACCTCGGCATTGATTGATAATTCACTGTTTTTTTTTCTGCTCTTGCCAAGAATAAGACGTTGGGTGTATAAAAGAAGCTTTATTATGCGCAAATTTATATGTTAACTCTTATCTGCTAAGGTTATGAAAGTGTTCGGCTGAGTAGATCGTATGTCAATTTGACCTTTCTAGGGTCTGAAGAAGGCAAAACCGCCGAAACGTCGGATATTGTATGCTAATAAATTCTACCGTATCATCTTCGTGTCTGCTTATCGAAGAAAAACAGAAAATTTGTTGTCACTCATAATTTTCTTTAATTCTTTTTTCCATAACTAACCTACTATATGTATTGTTCTAGCCAGGCTTCATATTCATAGATTTTTCTATATTTTATTCAACTTTGTGCTGTTTTTTGAAGTCCGTATACTTTCTTCTTGTTGCTTCTAATCCTAACTTAACACTTTATCCGTGAACATTTTATGTAAAGAAAGGCTACATTTATTTATAACGTAAATATTTGTTGAAATCTCGAGCATTTTTCATTATTTACAAATTTGAAAGACGTTTGTCTCAGTAATGTATTCTCATCATTTGTATGAATATTGATTTTTCTAGACATACGTGCATTGATGGTCTTAACTATGTCTCAGCTATAATCTTTTTCAAGCATTAAGGTATAATTGTTCAGATATTGGCGTTGCTATAATATTAGTGGGCATGTTTTTGTTGTGACTAGACGTAACATTACCCAAGTTTTTGTTTCGTTTTGTCTTCTTGATGACGATGATTTCTCTTTTTGTTTGTTTATATAAAGTATTTTCCTTTGTTCATTATTAGCTGTAGTGCTGAAGTCAGTTGATATGTTTACAATCAGTGTCATTTTTAAGATCACAAAGTTTCTAGTGCTATAACGCAGTGCATTAATTTGTCCCATTTCTTCTATTGGAGGGGGCGTGTAGCGCAGTGTTCGGAGGGGCCGTGCAAATTACATGGGATCGATCCCTGTGCACTAGACCCACACAGCCCTCTATTCCTCCAGGATCGGCAAATGATGGGCACCAGGCTTACCTGGGAGAATAACAGTACTGGCTCCGGGTAAGCCACAGGAAATCATTCTAAATGCCAGGTATGGATTTAGTCACCTCCAACGATGCTTAGTGAAGTTGAATGCATGGCGAATCCCTTAAGAATTGATCAACGTCGAGAGCTTTAGCCTTCATTTTCGTCCTGTATAGTTGATTCCTTTAGGGTTTTTTGACAAGGCGAAAAGAGGTATGAAGATCCTAGACGCGAAAATGACTGCCGAATTATCACAGGTATAAACTTACGATGTTATGTAATATACTCTCAATTTACATCTTTCATTTAGGTAAACATTGGTGTTTCAAACAGTGAAGCTGATCTCGCCAACATGGCTTCAACTGCACAGGGACGTGTAAATGAGAAAAGCAGGAGAAGTCGGCCAATGGCTGTTGTTCGGCCCTTACATATCTGCGCAGAGATTGGTGAAAAAGATGTTTTTTTTTTTCAATTGAATGTATAAATTAAGTCGAATTTTCCTCAGGAGCCACACGACCACGTACTCAGAACTTCAATAAAGTTCGTGATTCCTCGCTCATTGAAAATGCTGCCAGAACAAATATGTTGATCATGCGCCTTGATCGTCTCATCAATGAGTGCCAATCAGATCCATTGAGAAGAAAAGGTATATGTGCTAAAACTATCAGAAGTGTTTAACACTTGTTGGACAACATGATTTGATTTCTACTTATTTCAAAGTAGCTAAAAATAATTATACCTTTGAGCCCTAAGCAAACATATCTCACTTCGTTGTGAATCTTTCACTGCAGACCAAGCAGATGAAGCATCTAAAACTTGTAGGACTTTACTAGCTGGTTACAATCTTACCAGGTTTTACAAAAGTAAAGGTTCCGTTTTTGAAACCTACAAACTTATTATGTTTCAAAAATGATTGATGATTGAAAAATCAAGAACTGATTGAGCTGTGGGGATTTCGTAGGATGGTATGGTATCCCCCAATGCAATAGGAATACTTGCAAGAATAAAGCGATGGGTGTATAAAAGAAGCTGTTTTTTATGCGAATGCAAATTTATATGTCACGTCTTATCTGCTAAGGTAATGAAAGCGTTCGGCTGAGTAGATCGTATGTCAATTTGACCTTTCTAGTGTCTGAAGAAGGCAAAACCGCCGAAACGTCGGATATTGTATGCTAATAAATTCTACCGTATCATCTTCGTGTTTGCTTATCGAAGAAAAACAGTAGATTTGTTGTCACTCATAATTTTCTTTAATTCTTTTTTTCAAAACTAACCTACTATATGTATTGTTCTAGCGAGGCTTCATATTCATAGATTTTTCTATATTTTATTCAACTTTGTGCTGTTTTTTGAACTCCGTATACTCTCTTCTTGTTGCTTCTATTGCTATTTTAACACTTTATCCATGAATATTTTATGTAAAGAAAAGCTACATTTATTTCTAACGTAAATCTATCTTTGTTGAATTCTCGAACATTTTTTATTATTTACAAATTTGAAAGACGTTTGTCTCAGTAACGTATTCTCATCATTTAAATGAATATTGGTTTTTCTAGACATACGTGCATTGATGGTCTTAATTATGTCTCAGCTATAATCTTTTTTAAACATTAAGGTATAATTGTTCAGATATTGGCGTTTCTATAATATTAGTGGGCATGTTTTTGTTGTGACTAGACGTAACATTACCCAAGTTTTTGTTTTGTTTTGTCTTCTTGATGGCGATGATTTCTCTTTTTGTTTGTTCATATAAAGTATTTTCCTTTGTTTGTTATTAGCTGTAGTGCTGAAGTCAGTTGATATGTTTACAATCAGTGTCATTTTTAAGATCACAAAGTTTCTAGTGCTAAAACGTAGTGCCTTAATTTGTCCCATTTTATTGTTAAGGTTTTAACATCATGGGTTGAATAGCAAGAATGACGGACACAGTTAGGCAGGTAAGTCCTTAGTCTTTCCTATGTAGATATAAATGCTTTAGGTCTCTGTATTAGAAACGACTTCGTTATAAGTTGGGTCAAGCTATTTTTGTAAAGCTAAACATTAATTCCGACGCACTAGTGAGATATTTAACTTCAAAAGTCGAGTACGATCCCTAAAGAAGCTTTCGTATTTCGCTTGGAGAAGTATTTTGGGCGATTTTCTATTGAATTCTGTCCTTTCTTCACAATTACTTTTTGCCAGTGTATTATTCTTCGCCATAAGTGATTGTTCAGGGATTCATATGCCCCTTTTGCATGACTGATCTTGGCGACTTCCCACGTCTGCAGAACCATGTCAGCACAGTTCATCCTGAGAGAAAACAAGATCTCACAGATACGGTCATTGACAACGTTAAGGGTAAGTACTCTACCCACTGGTCATGCTCCATTTTCCTTAAGGCTCCGTTTTGTTGGGCGAAATAGGAGTCACTCGATGTCGCGGATTGAAAATGAATTTCTTACTGCTTCTCTAGTTCACCGAAACGAGTCAATGCAGTCATGTCCTACAACTAATTTCGATGGGGTGGTGAATATGCATTTGGCTCTCACAATAATTTATAGAGCTTAAATAACTGGCTCTTCACGTTCTATTTTCTCGGGCCACTACCATTGACCGAGCTTGGGAAATGTGGTAACTACCGTGAAGTGCGAAGTCAAATGGAGACCGCATACGCAAAAAAATGCTTGATTGCCGTCATGAACGTATTTGAGATTATCCGTAATGAAGTAAACATCGATTGAGGACTGCAATTATAGTTTGATAAGAAATTATTATAATAAGGAACCATTTTATGAAGTCCGTTCTGATTCGAAGCAAACACACTGGCTTCAGTGCAGCTATCTTATTCTTTCTTTAAATTTATCATGAGTCCTCTATGGGGGGGTGGGGCGTGTAGCGCAGTGATCGAAGGCACCGTGCAATATACATGGGATCGATCCCCGCGCACTAAACCCACCCACAAAGCCCTCTATTTCTCCAGGATCGGCAAATGATAGGCACCAGACTTGCCTGGGAGAATAACAGTACTGGCTCCGGGTAAGCCACAGGAAATCATTCTAGATGCCAGGTATGGATTTAGTCACCTCCAACGATGCTTAGTGAAGTTGAATGCATGGCGAATCCCTTAGGAATTGATCAACGTCGAGAGCTTTAGCCTTCATTTTCATCCTGTATAGTTGATTCGTTTAGGGTTTTTTGACAAGGCGAAAAGAGGTATGAAGATCCTAGACGCGAAAATGACTGCCGAATTATCACAGGTATAAACTTACGATGTTATGTAATATACTCTCAATTTACATCTTTCATTTAGGTAAACATTGGTGTTTCAAACAGTGAAGCTGATCTCGCCAACATGGCTTCAACTGCACAGGGACGTGTAAGTGAGAAAAGCAGGAGTAGTCGACCAATGGCCGTTGTTCGGCCGTCACATATCCGTGCAGAGATTGGTAAAAATAAAGAGATGTTTGTTTCTTTTAATGAAATATAGAAATTAAGCCGAATTTTTCTCAGGAGCCACAAGATCACATACTCAGTACTTCAATAAAGTTCGTGATTCCTCGGTCAATGAAAGTGCTATCAGAACAAATATGTTGATCATTCGCCTTGATCGTCTCATCAATGAGTGCCCATCAGATCCATTGAGAAGAAAAGGTATATGTGCTACAACTATCAGAAGTGTTTAACACTTGTTGGACAACATTATTTGATTTCTACTTATTTCAAAGTAGCTGAAAATAATTATACCTTTGAGCCCTAAGCAAACATATCTCACTTCGTTGTGAATCTTTCACTGCAGACAAATCAGATGAAGCATCTAGAACTTGTAGGACTTTACTAGCTGGTTACAATCTTACCAGGTTTTACAGAAGTAAAGGTTCCGTTTTTGAAACCTACAAACCTATCTTTCCTTTTTCGATGCTTATGTTTCAAAAATCGAACTGATTGAGTTGTGCGGACTTCGTAGGATGGTATGATATCCCCAAATGTATGATGTAGTTGAGGGTACTGAGCTTGCCAACATATTAGTTTCATTACTCCCAATGTTTACCACCTTATCGTTTCTGCGAAGTGTTCCTCGATCTCTACCTTCGATGTGCTGGGAGTTTCATACCCAGTAGGCTCTCCCAAGCTGAGGAGTCCGGCGTTTCCATTAGGAAGCCCAGTGAAGAGTAAACAATGCCAAGATCCACCGTTGTGTTTTGGTGTCAAACTAGTCAAATAGTGGCAAATCTCCCTCTGATCCACAGTGGGGCGAGTGCTTGTGGTGGTGACTACCTAGAGTAGGCTGTTGTCTAGCTAACCTAGGGAATCTAGTGAACCACAGTGACTACACCAGCAAAACTCCGAAAAACCTGGAAATTATGCTGGAACCCACACAAAAGTGATGACGGGTCATCTAACTACCCAGTAATTATTAGATTCATGTCTGTTATTTTGTATTATTGCGTTTGCACGAGTTAAAAATGTTTAGAAAATTAGAAAAAAACCACGTGTTTTGAGAGATAGAGCCAATTCGTCTATAAGTCTACCAAGTAATCAACCCATAAATGCTCTGCTTATATTAACTACTAAGAATAATTGCTTGATTTTTGAAAGATTTACTGTTTCTTTCTCATATTTTCTTGTATAAATGTCGGACTGAATAAACGTAATTTTAAAGTTACCTGTTCCCTCATTTTATTAAATGTTAAACCTTCAAATATATTCATTTAATCACCACGTTATACTAATATTTACCGACTAAAATAATTATTTTATTCCTTTCTGATCAGAGTTTGAGAGAGAAGTCGTTCCGTGGTCGGCTGACTCTGAGTCACTGCACTGCACTCGGTGTGCGGCTAAGTTTGGTCTCGCACGGCGACGTCATCACTGTCGTCTCTGTGGGCGTATAATGTGCCACCAATGCAGTCAATTTATATCGTTTCTTTCTGCTAGTAAGTTTAATTTGCCATTATCACCGGTTTGTTATATTTAAGCACAATGTTTTTGTTGTTGATATCTTCAGGAAGGTTGACAAACCCTGCATTGGCAGCAGAAATGTTGGAAGCGGACATCACTTCTACGACCGACACGGTTTCATCACATAGTCGTCGTCTGTTGGAAATGACGCAGAAGACAACTGGGAAGGTTGTATCGTTCATTGAAGGAGCTGTTTCGAAGATGCAGACGGCCACGGATGGCAGTGAAGTCAGTCTGGGCTCTCTACTCCAGCAGGTAGACTAACGTCCAGGTAGACTCGATAGTCCGAGTGCGCGAAAGTTGATGTGACGTGGAGTGATGGTGGTTAGCGTCTTTGTTTCTATATTGTCTTTCGCTTATTCTTCGACCTATTTAAATAAATAGTGGCAAATCTCCCTCTGATCCACAGTGGGGCGAGTGCTTGTGGTGGTGACTACCTAGAGTAGGCTGTTGTCTAGCTAACCTAGGGAATCTAGTGAACCACAGTGAAAATTAAGCCGAATTTTTCTCAGGAGCCACAAGATCACATACTCAGTACTTCAATAAAGTTCGTGATTCCTCGGTCAATGAAAGTGCTATCAGAACAAATATGTTGATCATTCGCCTTGATCGTCTCATCAATGAGTGCCCATCAGATCCATTGAGAAGAAAAGGTATATGTGCTACAACTATCAGAAGTGTTTAACACTTGTTGGACAACATTATTTGATTTCTACTTATTTCAAAGTAGCTGAAAATAATTATACCTTTGAGCCCTAAGCAAACATATCTCACTTCGTTGTGAATCTTTCACTGCAGACAAATCAGATGAAGCATCTAGAACTTGTAGGACTTTACTAGCTGGTTACAATCTTACCAGGTTTTACAGAAGTAAAGGTTCCGTTTTTGAAACCTACAAACCTATCTTTCCTTTTTCGATGCTTATGTTTCAAAAATCGAACTGATTGAGTTGTGCGGACTTCGTAGGATGGTATGATATCCCCAAATGTATGATGTAGTTGAGGGTACTGAGCTTGCCAACATATTAGTTTCATTACTCCCAATGTTTACCACCTTATCGTTTCTGCGAAGTGTTCCTCGATCTCTACCTTCGATGTGCTGGGAGTTTCATACCCAGTAGGCTCTCCCAAGCTGAGGAGTCCGGCGTTTCCATTAGGAAGCCCAGTGAAGAGTAAACAATGCCAAGATCCACCGTTGTGTTTTGGTGTCAAACTAGTCAAATAGTGGCAAATCTCCCTCTGATCCACAGTGGGGCGAGTGCTTGTGGTGGTGACTACCTAGAGTAGGCTGTTGTCTAGCTAACCTAGGGAATCTAGTGAACCACAGTGACTACACCAGCAAAACTCCGAAAAACCTGGAAATTATGCTGGAACCCACACAAAAGTGATGACGGGTCATCTAACTACCCAGTAATTATTAGATTCATGTCTGTTATTTTGTATTATTGCGTTTGCACGAGTTAAAAATGTTTAGAAAATTAGAAAAAAACCACGTGTTTTGAGAGATAGAGCCAATTCGTCTATAAGTCTACCAAGTAATCAACCCATAAATGCTCTGCTTATATTAACTACTAAGAATAATTGCTTGATTTTTGAAAGATTTACTGTTTCCTTCACCCTTCAAGTCTTCTAGTTATCGCAAAATTATATTCTGCTGTTAAATAACCACCAAGTCTGTATCGACATGAAGTTGGATATCGTTCTATTTACCTTTTTCCGTCCACATAAAAATAGTTTATTGCATCGGCACCGAAAGGTTGAGCAGGATGAAAGGGAAATGCCGTTGTGGTAGAAAGAAATTACTCCAGTTTTCTTTGACGTGAGTCGTTTTTTCAAATGGCATTTGCGAATGATTTGTCAAATGTTCAGCTTCTAATTTCAGTAACGGAGAAACGATGTATACTTTAGCAGCTGCAGAGGAACTCCGCAGTCGACTTTTTGAAAAACAACACGACATTGATAACCTTAGGTCGGTGGGTATTGTAATCCAGCCATTTTTTTTCTTCATTTTTCATTTGCTATTTTATTCACTCTTATCCTTAAATGTATAGTCTGGCTAGACTATTGTGGTTCGTTGTTCCACGACTATTTTACTTAACTCAGAAGTAAACTCCTATAGAATCACGTGTGTGAAATGGAAAGAGTAATAAAATAGTCTGTACAGTTTAGTCAACGAATTGCCGCTGAAGCAGAAAAAGAGCATTGTGGAGTGAAAGAAGCGCAGTTAAGGCGAAATATCCGACTTGCTAGTGTTCAGGCTCTGCAGGTGTGCTCTTTGAGCCCTAGTATGACTTCACCTTTCAGTACAGTAAGCAGTGTTTTTAGGTGGTTAGGTTTTTGTTCTAGACCATGGTATCTAAAATGGTTTCTTTGCCAACTCCACAAAAATATGAGATGTTAGTCGAGAAGCACAAAAAGGAAGTGGCAAGACAAATTGAAGAAGCTCGATTAAGAACAACAAATGAGCTTGGCAGCGTTCGTGTTGGTTCCATTGCTTTATGTTTCCAAGTTCCCATCTTTCACGGTTTTATTTCTTTTCATCCTTTTAAATAGTAATTTTTAACTCGATTTTCAATGTGCTTTTGATTTAGCCCTCCACTTCTCTACCATCAGTTGCTTTAAGAGATCAGACTTCTCTCAGTACTGTTCATGAACGACCACGAAAACAGACAGAAGATGGTTGGACGCCTCAGCAAACAAAGTACTTTTTTCACATAAACTTTTTGAAAACATGTCTAGGAAGCTCTAGGGATACAAATATTCCGGGGATTTAGCCCTTGTGAGACTAGAGTGCTTTCTAATGAAATTGAAGGCGTCTAAACCGCCGAAAGTTCAGGAAAGAAAAGCGGATTATTATGTTTTTCATTACTCTGTCTCCTTAAGGCTTTCATAGATAGTAATTTGCTGCATTTGTTTCAGAACCTATAACCCTTTCATGGAGGACGAAGAGAGACTTCATCCATTATTTGAACAGAGAGATATAATAAAAGGGTGAGCTGAGGTTTTTGTTGTTCTAGAAGTTTTTTTAATATTTAAAACTTGAAGGCTAAAAAGCTTTCGGGCGTGAAAAAGTCGCGTTTCGGCCAAACTTTCAGATTGAAGTTCATGTAGTTTTCAGGTACCTATCACAAGCAGCGACGGCTGGCCGTCTAGAAGAAGTTGAGATTTTAGAGCGAAACTTGAAATACCTTGAAGATGAGATGTTTAAGATGGGGTTAATATCACCAACATGAAATCATGTACATATTTTCCTTTCAAGCATTTGTTGTTGAAGAAGTCTGTATGTTGATGATGAAGTATGAAGTCTTGTTGTTGAAGATGGCTTCTGAATCTCAATATTCCGAAGCCACTTCTGGCTACAGATGTTGTATCCTTTGTATTCACTAGAATGTTGATTAAGTTAGATATTATGTTGTTGAACAAGTTTTCAACTTTTTATGCTGTTCTTAGTAGTACACCGTAGTAGCATTTATATGCCTGCGTATATTTTTCTAATCCCTATCGTCTTTCCTTTCGCCATTCTTTCTTTGTTTTCTTTTTTACTACAGATTTCCTTTGTTTCATTCCTGCTAGGAATATCCGCTATGCCTCATACGATGAAGCGGAGCTTCTTCTGAGATTTTGTTTAGGCTAATTTTGCTTGGTGACCAGTTTTTCACTACCGTATCAGGCGTGTAGTTACAGTAAACTTTGCTTGATAAGAAAGAACCAAATATGTTCACTTACCTTATGAGAGATTTTTAGTCATTTTTATTGCGTAGTCTTTTTCCTTTCTTTTTCTTTTCCATGTTTTTGTTAGTGTACCAATAGAAAACTCTATTGCTTCGGTGGAATCAAAGTTACTAGATGAACTTTAAGTAGGGATATCTTGCTTTGTTAACTACATTCAGTTTATAAAATAAATTATATTTGCTAGTATTAGTGTGTAGTTTTGAATTGTTACAAAGCACAATATTAACTTTTTTATTCGCTGTCTACTAAGATTTTTACGGCGCAGGGATAAATAGAAAACTAGCTGAGAGAAAGGCGAAACGAAGAACGCACGTGGTGTAGTGGTGAACGCGTTGGACCCTGGAAAGGGTAGCGGTGTGTTCGGTGCCCACTAGAGACACCGGCTGTTTGGGATTTTGCAAATATCTTAGCATCACTGTAGTTGTTATAGTTCTTTGCATGTCTACATCCACCTAGTTTGATAACGTTGTTCACCGTTTCCAGCTGACCGACGTTTTCTGTTCGGATCACCTGGCATGTGCTCGAGTGGATCGACAGTCTTAATCTGCAGCTTATTGCACGTGTGTGAGTAATTTCGTAATTAAGGCATGGTTGCGTCACATGAACATACCTAACGACGATAATCTTCAGCCTGTGGCTGCTCGCTTTCGCATCACTTGCTCTCCATACTGATTACCAATGCTAATCATTGTAATTGTTAAGAAAGTAATTAAGTAGTTGGCTAGAATCATTTCCGTAATGAGACTAGTTTGATAGTAGTGAGCATATAGGTGACATAGTTTTAATGAGACAAGTGAATTATCAACTTTGTTTCTTGTTTGGAATTCTAGAAATGATACGTTTATTTCCTTTGTATGTAATCTAATTCAGAAGCAGCTAAAGATTTGCTCACATTTACTTGACGATTGTGAAGGGCGACAACGTTTACCAAGTTCGATCATCGGAAATCAGACACCTTCGGAAGTTACAGTTCTGCTGGAACGATGATGATCTTTACATTATTTCCTGCTTTATGTTAACGCAATCTGAAATCCTTGATGGTGCCTTGTTCATTGTTGAACAACGTCAGTTCGCCGTTAAAATTTCGTTCAGGCTTGGATCGATCTAGTAAAGAAAGGATAAAGGATGAAGCTCTCGGCGTTGATCAATCCCTGAGGGATGCGCCATGCATTCGACTTCATTAAGCATCGTTGGAGGTGATTGAGTGCATATCTGGCCTTTATAAAAACTTGCGGTGGCCAGCCGATGTATCGAGCCAGTGCTGCTGTCCTCCCAGACAAGTCTGGTACCAATTTACCAACCCCGGAGGGATGGAGGACTTGGTGAGCCATGGGCGCATTTCACGTGTGCACCGCAGTGGCGCCTCCAACCACTGCGCCACACACCGCCCCCTGATCGATCTAGTAAGGCAAGATAACTATTTGCTTGAAAGAAAGATTGTACTTCGCTGCACTTCTACCGCCCAGGATACCTCATTCCGCTTATTTTTTGAGCACCAGTTGATGACTTGCTGTATTCTCGCTGATTGATACATTAAATGCCAGTTTGACGTTGATTTACCTTGGAATCCGAGTTAGCGGTCTTAGAGTGTTTCCTTATCTTCATCACAGGAATTCTCTAGTTTTTATGGATCCTAAGAAGGTGTGTTGGGTTGCGACTGAGACTCTTGCGGAATTCCAGCGATGCCTGCGATTTGTCGGTCGAATGGCCTTACTGAAGACGAAATTGAAAACTAAGTTTGAATCGAAACAGCGCCTTCATTCATTTCACATGTGATCTCGCTAATCATTGAGGAATATAAGTGGGGTTATCGGTACCTTCAATTCATTACCGTCATGTTCAGTAAGAGTTCCAATATGATGCCCTTTTTTAAAACATAGGGGAGAATGACATGTTAGAGAAAGGAGAAGAAAATGAGTGCGTCGATGAAGTGACAGAGGAAAATCTGAGTTACTGTTTTTGGGTTTTATCCAGTCAACCTTCCTCAGCTTTAACACTTCTCATTCCTTCACTTCTATTCGGATAAGTAAGAACTAAACAATCGTGATGTGCATTCTTGTCGATGACGCAACAGAATCGGGCACTGCTAATGTGCATGTGATACGCTGCGGGATTTCGATTGTTCGGTGACTCTTCTGACTAAATCGCAGTCCAATTACCTATCAGATTGTTATGTCCATTGTTCTGCTTCAAAGAGCTACTACTCAGGAACTATTTGCTGTTGTTGACATCAGAGACTTGGTACATTGATAGACGAGCTCCGACATGAATCGAGAACAATGCATTTGGGTCTGAAAATAATGGTAGTTTTCATCTTTGATCCAAAATATCTCGTCTCATATTGAACTTTTTCTCTCATTATTTTGCTCGATTCGTCTTCACATCTACTATGGGGATCCCAGCACTTCTTGTTTTCGATTTATTTCGTCGCATTCATCATCCACGCATGTTTTTGAGCCCTTCTCGTGTAGGTTTGATTGCTGCTTGAGGATTTTTTCGTCTTCCCCATGAGTATCGTTAAATTTTAGTCGAGTTGATTCTCTCTGGAGTGCTGAGATAGCCGGACAAGAGCGTTCCCACTTGCATTCTAGACAGTGAACTGTTCCCAGATAAGCCTGGTATTAATCTCTCAACCGCGGAGGCATAAGAGCCTTGATGAGTGCGGGACGAGTTCGAACCAGCACCGTGATCGTGATAAACAGCAGCACCACCACTGATAACACCGCTCCTTATATTGAACTTTATTGATCGAGATAAATCTGGTATCTATTCATCTATTGTTCGTACTCTTGTAATTACATCACTAGATCGTCCACATTTCTTCGTAGACTCATAGTCTGCCCAGACATCCACTGCGCATTGTTTGCATAGATTCGAACTGTGAAATCCAGCTAAACGTTAGATGCGCCGACTGTTTTTTCAAAGATATCATTCTGTTATTCTGTGGATGATATGTACAATCTTCAATGTGGTGGAGGTCGACCTAAATCTCTGTTGTGTAGCAAAGCAGAGGGAAGCTATAGTGTCGAGTATGTAAGCTTAGATATCTGTCTGAGTTCAATATGCCCCATGATGCGTTCGAATCCCATGTTGCCTTTCGTCTCTTGTGCATGTATTATGTTAAGTAGCTCTTCCTGTCTCGAGTTCAAGAAGCAAGCTACACTTATGCTTCGTTAGTCGGCTAAGCATCCACCACGGTGCTCTCCTAATCGCATTGGAAGTTTTTCCTGAACCCGGTCATCTTCTCATTTCTTCGCTGTCTTATCCTTCTTTCCGTTTCGTTAGTTGCTACAAGTATTGTCGCTATAGCAACGGCGATCACTTTCATAGTTTTCAACATGGCAGCTATCTGGGAATAGGGGTGGACATTTTCATAGCCCATCACTTCTTTGTCTACGTTTGCCCAATTGCTGTTGTGTCCTAGTTTAAAGCTAAAGCTATTCTTCATATGGTGTTTGGGCCGCTTAACAAAATGGCGATACCCTAAAGATGTCAATTCTGCATTTATGCGCCCTCTTCTGTGCACAAGGAGTTTCTTTTCACCCTTTATGAGTGGCTTACGAATTGTTTTTCGAAACCAAACAAGATTTTTCTTATTACGAAGCTCCTCGTGGAGTAAATGACCACTGCACAAAAGATCATCAGAATGTTGTACATCATCATTTCTATATTTATTTCCTAACTTTTGCGTTTACGTTTCTCCCAAGTGGTATTGCATGCTGGAGGGCGCGTGTGGTGCATTGGTCGGAGGCGCCCTGCAAAACACATGAGATCGATCCTCGCGACCTTGGCTCGCCATGCCTTCCATCTCTCCGGGTCGGCAAAGTGGCATCGGACCTGTCTGAGAGGATTGCAGTAATATGTACACCAGTACTCCATTTAGTAATGGACGTATCAGTAGACCACTGCTATTCATTTTATAGGCCAGATATGCATTCAATCACCACCGACGATCCTCAATGAGGTCGAATGCGTGGCGCATCTCTCAGGGACTGATCAACGCCGAGAGCTTTATCATTTTTCTATCTGACGCTAGTGTTGAGGAGTTGAAACGAAGGGACCTAGTGACAATATTTCATGGAAGCCTAAATAATGGGTAACGAATCAGTGTACGTTAACAAGAAACGAAGTGCTAAAACTTCTCTTTTTCAGATGATTGTGGCCTCACTTTCTTGACTAGTATTTCTTAGAACATTCTTCTTAGTTCTGTTCAGTTGAAAATCGTCGATATTTGGGGAAGCCTTCGGTGTTCAAAAAAATTGAAACATGGTGCATTTTTCATGGCTTATTATGTATTTTAGTAAAGGATGCATTAAGTGTAATACCTGTTGCAGCTACGCATTACCGGACACTTAGGTAATTAGACCTTTATAGAGATAACATAATGCAACACTAAAAACCCGAAAAGATATGGTCCGCTAACGTTGAAGTTCGGTTTCCAAAAATATAAAAAAAAAGGTCGAAGCTATTGCGTTGATCAATCCCTAAGGGATGCGCCATGCATTCGACTTCATTAAGTATCGTTGGAGGTGATTGAATGCATATCTGGCCTTTACAATGACTCGCGGTGGCCTGCCGATGTATCGAGCCAGTGCTATCTCCCAGACGAGTCTGGTACCAATTTTCCGACCCCGGAGGGATGGAAGGCTTGGTGGGCCATGGGCGCAGGAATCAATTCCACGTGCGTGTCGCCTCCAACCACTGCGCCACACGATCCCGTCTAAAAATATAAAGTATAGAAAAGATCTCAACACAATGAATGAGCGCATAGGGGGAGGTGGGGCTAATAAGAGCTATTTCTGAGAATCCTATAAATGTGTGAAAATGCGCCTCCAGTGGTTATGCGAGGGAAGAAACGCCTATTAACTATTGGTAGAATAAGCAGTAAAGTTCGGTGACCTGAGTCTATTCGCATCTAATATCCTACTTGGTAGAATACTTTGTTTCCACTGATTATCGGATCTTTGGCGGCTACGATCTCATCATGAATAACACAATTAAGGCTACTTTTTAGTTCCTTTTTAGCGTCGTTTTTATCGAACCGCTGAGAAATCCTTTTAAAGAGAGAATGGTTAAATTGGAGATTTCCTCTTAGTGCGCTCAGAAACCTGTTCAGATATTTTTATAGTGTGCGCTTGGTATTAGATCTAAGATTATTGTCCCCCCCCCCCCCCAGAAGCGCATACAGCGCAGTGGTCGGAGTCGCTCTGTAACGCATGTGGAATCGATCCCGGCTGCCATGGCTTAATGAGCTTTCCATCTCTCTTGTGTTAGTAGTAGACCATCGCGAATCATTTTGTAATATAGATATGCACTCAATCACCTCCAGTGATACTTAATGAAGTCGATTGCATGGCGCATCCCTCAGGGATTGATCAACGCCGAGAGCTTTATCTTTTAGCTTTATATCCTCCAGTATTGCCAGGAAAATTGACTCGACCAGCATTCTACGACATTTGTAAAGGGATGCGAGGAAACGAATCGAATGCTAAGTAACAGTCTCCACTGTAGATGTGATGACATAAAAAAGATGACATATTCATTGTTTTATCGTTTCTACGGATAGGAAGCAGTTGCAAAGCACAAATTTTATTCAATTACTGAGTTTTACTGCCAACAAAAGGTGCTGTGTTCAAGTTAGAATCTGATTTACTTTTGATGTTCACTTTGCGAGCGACTCTACCTGTGAACTTCTCTCTTCACTGATATGCTGAGTGCTGGTCGAATGTGATCCTACCTGGAGTACTAAGACAGTAGTGCTAGGACGTTACCAAGTTGTTGCCACAAGCAATACGGCCTTTGTGTATCATAGATACGTTTGCTTCATGATGACTTGTATTCTTCTGGGACGACAGTCGCTCCTCTGATTGAGACGAGTCGTGCGATTAGTCGTTCGGCAGTTTTGAATCGACGTAACAATTCAGACTTCCGAATGTTTTTCTGTCATTATTTGTAAATTTGAGTTCGTGTTTAAGAGCTTCGCCGATTTTTCGGTGCAGCGTGAAACAATGGCGCTTATTGATGGATCCTTCGCAACAGCTAGTGGTCATTTCATAGCGCTCTGTTAACGACACAGCAGTTCTAATCATAGACTTAGCCGACCAATTAAACGCTGTCCCTAATGAGCAACAACAACAACAACCGGCAGAGCACATCGTTGTCAGTTTGATTGGCATCTTGCGCAACGCATTCAACGTAGAGCGGTCGTTCTTTTAAGCGCACAATTGACCGTCCAAACACACACACAGACCACACATGCACATCTTCTGTACTGTAACTCAAGGAGACGGTAGCGGCTTTGATGTGCATGACCAGATGGCTCTACGAATGGAATTCTTCTATCCTATTTGCTAGAGACATATGACCGAATTCGGATTAAGCGTCTACACAGCGGCAGAGCACAGATCAGGTTACGGTCATTCACCTGATTCGGTCAGAAGGCCATACCAGTGTCGGCATTTGTGCACACAGTCACACAAATATGTAAGCGCATACAGACATACACCTACACACAAACGTATATACAAAACACCCATGTGAACTTGCACATACACGTCACGGAACGCCTCTGTTGGTGATCCAAGTGTGTGAAATACTCGGAAGTGTTTCGTATGCTTTTCAAGGATTGAAACTTGTGTAATAATTTATTGATGAATGGTCTTCATAGTTATTGCTTCAACAGTCGGTTTTGCTTTTCTAGCTAAGAAATAGACCTCATTCTTTAACTCTGTGAAGATCCTATACTTTCTGAGAGGGATTTATGTCCTATTTAGTATTCAAGGTGATAATGATCTAAAGTAGTCTGGGAGGTGGAGGGAAGTGTACTTTTTAGAACTTTTTAGTCATTAGGAGAAGAAAAGTGCAAGAACAAGAAGAAGAACTAAAGGCGGCGTTCATCCTCGTCCTCGTCCTCGTCCCAACTATGCAGATATCTCATACTGAGTGAGAACACTTGTTACGGATTACGTCAGTCTTTCGCTGACCCATGTACAAAGTAGCGGGCAGAACCAGTAAGGAATAAGTGTCAATAAAATCAGAGCAATTTATGGATTATGTAAGCGGTCGGTACGCTTTTGTGCTACGCCGACACTGGCGGATGTATCCGAATCACAAACATGGGAATCACCGACGGCTTTCCTCGATATCAGGAAATTTGCCGATAACTGAGTGCACCATGATATATCTCTAGCTACTCCTAACTAGAGCCTAGAATCATCTTAAGTGTTACAAAAATTTAGTTCCTACGATGTGCTTTTGGCAATAACCTCTTAGTCTAACCTTTAAACATCATTATTGCATCCACCAAAGGACAAAGTAGACTTTTCTTACAATATTTGCGTTTAGCTCGTTGCAATTTTGTTAGAAAAATTCAAAGGTTGCTTATTAAAGACCGTTTTGTGGATCCTAGAATAAGGACTAGTGCCTTCCTAAGGAAATCATTGATTGATTGGTAAACTTGGTTCTAACGAGAAAACCGTTACTTTAGCAATTATTTTTTAGTTAGAAACATAGCTAGTAAGCAAAAGAAAAGCCAAAAACAACATTTCCTAAAAAGAACTTAGTCTACTGTACAAGTGGGAGGGACAAATAAATAGGCTAAATCTGTTGTGTGAGCAACAACTATCAAACTTACATAGCATAGGAAACAATCTCTTGCCAATAAAAAAGAATAAAGCTCTTAGCGTGGATCAATCCCTGAGGGATGTGCTATGCATTCGACTTCATTAACTATCGTTGGAGGTGATTGAATGCATATCTGACCTTTGCAATGACTCCCGTTGAGCTACCGATGTATCAACCTGTGTTGTCATCCTCTCAGGGAAGTCTGGGACCAATATTTCGACCCCGTAGGAATGGAAGGCTTGGTGAGCCTGGAGAGCGCAGATCGATTCCATATGTATTGCAGGGCGCCTCCGACCACTACACTACATGCGCCCCTTGGCGATAAACAAATGAAATTATGCAATATTTTTCTCTAGTCAGGATCTGTTCTTTGTGTTTAAAAAATGATTCACCAGTTGATTTTTTATTGAAACAGACCGTTACCTTTCTAACAACTTGCTTATTGGTTTAATTAAAACGACTTTAGAATAAGTGATAAGAGGAAAACGTCGGATTATGGTAGGTTCTCATGTCCTTTCATGACCTTCTTGACGAACATTATGCTTTCGATTCTTATAAGCTATAGAACTTAGTTTTTGCAAAAATGAAGAAGTAAATACGGCAAAGCTCTAGCTCTATCTCTTTGCTGTTATGTGGGAGCTGTCAGGAGTAGGATGTGGTTCATGAAAAGATAGCGCATTGTGATGGCTAGATTCAATTAAAGGAAGGATCGTTACTGCGATAAACATAACCCTTCTAACATTTTTCCGATTGCTTTCATTGATTTATTAATTAGTTTTCTTATCTTCGTCAAGTAACCATGGACGTGCCAACCATCCTCATTAATTTGCGACATTTGAGCAGTAAACACAGTTTATTCAAGGTTTGTAGGATTTTTAGAGTTTTACTCCATAGAGAATTAGTTAGAGGGGTCATAGTGATGAGAGCAGATGATCATTTTTTCGTTTCAGTCATTTCGGCTGTCAAAGCGAATAATGGCTCCCTTTCCGGTGTATCGTGTAAAGTTACTACCATTCATTTCATCGGTACCGAACAGTGAACGAGTGAATGAGGCGGATATATACGATTGAATACGACGCCGGCATGTAATTATACGGCAAATTACATACCGGATACGGTACTACGTACCAACTGCCATCTCGCATACTTTACTACCGTAATTTGTGCGGTAAATTACTCAGTGTTTGCGGGAAACCGGCACATCCTTTACCCTATGACTAAGTAGAAGTCACCACCGGTGTTTTTTAAATTTGCTTTGTGTAGTTGCTTTTTCTTTACAACTATTTAATTAGCGTTACTGAATCTGCTTATCATTAAGTATACACATTCAATGAGGACCGCATGGAATCCAGAACTATCCTAAGGTAGTTTGGCGTTATGAGTTTTAATCCAACCATCCCGGGAGGTTTTGTTTGAATTTAACGACACTTTATTTATTGCTGTATAACCGTTCGGGCAAACCAGTTTGGATGCTTCGTTGGACATTGTTTATTACGATTTCTAGAAGTAAAACAGCTCACATCGTATTCGTAAGTTGTCTAAGACGACGGATAGGAACAGGGAAGTCTTAGGTAGTCTATATGAATCAACCTTATGAGAACAAGCTTGCCAGTCAAATAATAATATTACCCTTTACAAAAGAGTTGATTACAAAGTCAGTAGTTCCGGAAGGCTCGCACGACTACCATTAAGTCGACATCTACGAGCTCAAGTTCTTCCTTATGTTACCGCTACGAACTTGTGATCATAGTATACTGAAGTTATGTTCCTCTCTTACCTTTTTGCGACAAAGCTTTCCGCTGTTACCCAAGTGGAGCTCAGAGACGGTGTTGCTGTCTAAGTGAATGTCTACTACTACGCAATGAAGCAGATTTAATTAATTGTTGTCGAGCTTCGTATTATTCAGTAATGATGACAATCTGTCACATTATGGTAGCATATTATGCAATTTGATGAGGTCTGAAGATTCATCGACTCAGCGTGGTGATGCTGGGGATGGAGATGGTGGTGACCTGCCAATTAATGCGACATCAATGAGCTAATCAAAATTCAGGAATTGTGGTTTCCCGCTGCGAATCTCGACCGTATATATTAAACGCCAATCTTCAACACTGACTGATTCGCTAGCAATTTATCATTTGGCGAGAGCCACAATGGTCGTCAGCATTGTGAATCGAATGGAATTCGTTAAGTACCTGACTAGATGCGTGAGGAATTTCCGTAGTACTAGTCAAATATGACTTAAAGTTTTTGTTCTTTGATATTTTTCTAGTCTCCATTACACATAAAGGATAAAAAAGGATTAAGCTCTCGGTGTTGATCAATCCCTGAGGGATGCGCCATGCATTCGACTTCATTAAGTATCGTTGGAGGTGACTGAATGCATATCTGGCCTTTACAATGACTCGCGATGGCCTGCCGATGTATCGAGCCAGTGCTGCTATCCTCCCAGAGAAGTCTGGTACCAATTTGCCGACCCCGGAGGGATGGAAGGCTCGGTGGGCCATGGGCGCAGGGATGGACTCCACGTGCGTTTCGCAGTGGCGCCTCCAACCACTGCGCCACACACGCCCTTAACACTACACATAAGCACCCCTCATACATGTAGATATACATCCAAAATCGTGCGTATTGTTTTCAATGAATACGCACCAAAAGTGGCTGTTTTTCTATTTTAAAAAGACGTAGCTTAGATTATAGGGATCTTAAATGAATGAAATGAACATTGTTAGATTCTATAGCTCTTGGTCAACACTAAGACAATCTTGTGTGAAGATGAACTTCTGATTCAACTGGGACCACGAGTCGCATTTTTTATCTTTTTTTTTGTTGGAACTTGTATTTCGATCATCAAAACGAAGAAAAATGTGAGCTTACGTCCAGTTGTCACGAAATATTGACCAACGACATGTAGCCAAGCGAACTTGCGTCAGAGCTTTGTTCAATTTCGAATTCTAGACGAGCTGAAGGTTTTTTCAGAGGTCATTTATGGTAAGGTAAAGTCTGAGTTTCATTTAAGGTAAAGTCTCCTCATACCTTTAATTCCTGAACTTATTGAAAAGTCAGAAAGGCTAGTAGTTTGTCTTAGTTACTTAAATTTGCAAAAAATTCTTTCGTTTAATGTTGTGAGCACACACCTTCCGTGAAGTGCCCTTTGTTGGGTCTTTTTAATTCTCTACTTTTACAATGTAGCAACTTTTTCATTCACTGCCTGTTCTTTTTTAATAGCAGAGTTTCATGTGAAATATAACCATAATGAAATTGAGATGTTTGCAAAAATCGGTGAACTCGGTGTGGTGGTGGAGACGTTAGACCCCGGAAAAGATAATAGCGTGTTCGGTTCACACAACAGACACCAACTGTCCGAAGTTTTGCAAATATCTCAGCATCATTATGGTTATATCTCTGCTTTTAATTCTTAACTCACCTAGTGAGAACTCGAGTAGGAACGAACCTAGTGAACGTGTAGGAGGGCTTCAATGTAACAAGCAAGAAACACTTGATTTGCACTGATTTTTTTTCCGGGAACAGAAAGCTACATTGACGTAAAACGTCGACAGATCACATCAGAAATAATAAAGAATAGGATGTTTGTTTCCAAAATATCCTACTCTTTGCCATTTCTAACATTATTTCTTGTTCTCTAATCGAATTGATCAAAAATTAGACATGTGCATATGTATGACTTTAGGTCTAAGGAGAGATTTGGACACGGGGATGAACGAAAATTTAACCCTCTATTCTCATCCCTAGTAGATCGTTGTTCTTCGCACCACTTGTTCCTTCTTTTTTTCATATTCTTCTGTTTTTTTCTGGATAGAAAAACGCCTTGATCAAGTGACTCCAGTTCCGTTATGTCGTCGCGTTTCGTGTTACACTACACCTCAACCAACTAAACAAATCGAATACCGAAACACAATATTTTTATGATGGTTTATATTCAGCTGACGTAACTCTGTTAACTTCTAAAGACACCGCCATACTCGAAAACCAACACCCCATTCCCTAATTCTTCTCAACCTAAGAGCCCAACATGATGATTCTGTTATGAGGGAGAGAAGAGATGAGGATGGTGGTGTGGCGTCCGTCACTTTCCCACGCTTGTTTTTCCGTCGTTGATTCATAAAGGGCATAAACGGCGATTCATCGAAAAGTAGTTTTTTCTTCTTTTTCATTCATTGTGAACTGTGGATGTTTTGTTCAGTATGAGGCGATTTGTGCCAATTCCCATGAGAAAAGAGTTTGAGTCGAGATGGTCGTTTGAGAACTTTTCAGTTCATAAAACTACTTATACAAACCTACGGCAAAAAGATCGATAGAACTTGTTGAGAGACGGGCAGAACGAAGGACCCGCATGGTGTGGTGGTGAGCGCGTTACTCCCCGGAAAGGACAATAGCGCGTTCGTTCCCCACCATAGACACCTGCAGTCCAGAGTTTTGCAAATATCTCAACAACCTTGTGAAATAAGTAAATTTATCAACCCCGTGTGAGCTCAACAATTCAAAAACATATATATTATATATATGTATAAAAATAAATAAATAAAAGTGCGCGTGTGGCGCAGTGGTTGGAGGCGCCACTGCGACACGCATGTGGAATCGATTCCTGCGCCCATGGCCCTCCAAGCTTTCTATCCCTCCGGGGTCGGTAAATTGGTACCAGACTCGTTCGGGAGGATAGCAGCACCGGCTCGATACATAGGCAGGCCACCGCGAGTCATTGTAAAGGCCAGGTATGCATTCAATCACCTCCAACGATACTTAGTGAAGTCGAACGCATGGCGCATCCGTCAAGGATTGATCAACGCCGAGAGCTTTATCTTGTTTCTATGAGCCATATTTAAACATATGTGTCCGAAATGTGCTTAACAATACCTTTTTTGATATACGATAGAAAAGAGCTTTATCCTTTGTTATTTTAAATCTTTTAGAACACAGCTTGTGCCGCTGAAAGAAACTGCTCTAGTAAATGAGCTCGAACAGTTTAAATCAAAGCTAAAAATCCAAAGAGTACTGGCAAGAAACTATTTTTTTTATCATGATATTCTCCTTTGGTGGAAATCATCCAAACTCATTCATCCAAACTCATCCAAACTCATTCATCTCATTCATCTCATTCATCCATTCATCCATTCATCCAAACTATTTCGGACACTTACTGCACGACTTGTATTACTGGAAAGGAGCACTCTAATGAGTAAATCTGAAGCAGATTTGTTTGCCTGTAAAATAAAATAGATGAATAGAATGGCTAGCATCAGAGCACTTTTTTCATCACGAAATCCGATGTAGAGGAAATCGTACTCTGTGCGGTACGGATCGGCCGTACTCATGATGTCTTTTGTGTTTGACGTTTACGCCTCGGACGAGTTCACATTGTGCCGACACTCCAATGCAAACACTTCGATGTCGTTTTACCATTAACGGCTCTTTTGTTATGGCTAACAGGCCACACACACGTAAATACCACTTACAAGTCTCTCAGCATGATCCACACAGAATTCACATTACCGTAAACCAAGTGCCACTAAAATTTCGGCAACTTGTGAGAAATCTAGCACATACAATGACTACGGCCTATTTCGTGTCGCGCCCGCTTGAAGGTAGGCCTAATTTTTTGTGACGCCCTGTGTGAATTCAAAGCGAATTTTACTATGTCAGAAGCACCTGGGCGACGCTAGTGCCAGAGAAAAGCGGGTGAAAATTGTTCTAGAAGTCGTACTACAAGTGAAGACGGACAGTCCAAATAGGGAAGACAATAGCGTTTCCCTGCTCGCTTATGGATTAACATCCGTGATGGGTGAGCTTGGCTGCGAATAATAAGGAATATGAGTTGACATCCATACATATAGTCGCCTACGCGTTAACAGCATGTGGACTGAGTATAGACCAAATAGCTACATTTATGTTTATCACGAATTTCGATGGATTCTTCAAGGTCGAGTTCAACGTGCCGTAGGTACTCCACGCTAAAGAGCACTTAAGCCAAACATCTCTTAAACGAACGATGGGCCACAATCCATAACCATCGTAGACATTTCGGGTTTGTCATGTTTCTCAGGTTCTTTCGTCGTCTGTTGAGAAATCTATCGTGATGTGCTTCTGACGAGAAGTGTGACAACAAACATTTTATGTTTTCAGCTGGCGATCATGTCTAACGTTTTAAATATCAACCCTGATAAGAAGGAGAATGGATGCAGCAGTGGTCTTTTCATATTCTTAGAAATGCGGCATTGAGTTGTAGGGTTAAAATTCGTAGCCTTAATCTGAAATATTTCGTTGCGACGAAGGTTCCAACTTAATGTGAGTGTATAGGCGCCTTAGACATAAAGTTTTATAAATAAACAAACAAAGAACGACGAAAATTAGCGTAGAGGATTTTATGGAACACGTTGTGGGGTTTTTAAAGTCGGCATCTCTCTGGAACTTTCTGGACGAGTTGCTAAATTGCACCCATGCCGGGTCTTCACATAGGCAGAAATCTGTTTGGCGACTTAGTAGAATCTGCACCTCCTGCTCAGCAGTGCTGAATTTCAAGTGATTCCATCCACTTCAACAGGTTCTGGATTACATGAGGTTTCTGTGGGAATTGAATTGAAAACTGGTAATGAACCTGTTCATGTAACAAAACTGTGTTTTTCAATAGCTCCATATGTTCCATTACGGCGAAGTGATTTTAAAAATTGTTGTAAAGCGAAGGGCGGTTTTGGTATCAATTTCGATATTCGTTTGTAAATACCAAATACACATATCTAATCTCACATTAAACTTTGCTGCTTACTTATTTAATTAATTTGTCTTCGCTTTCACGATTTATGCAAGCCTCAGCGCAATTACTATCTAAGCGGTACTTTGTTGATTCGGCTACTTCATTCCCATGAGTGCCATGATAGCTATGACGCTACCATGGCCTTCCCAGACCGTCACTGCAGGGACGGTCATCGGCCTTTATGGATCTGACGGTGTTTGTCGCTTTGTGGCTGGGATTCTTCAAGGACGGTGTCGAAACTGATAAAAGTCGACCGGCTTTCAACGAATGTCGGCATTAATAACTAAATTATATCTAATTATTCTTTAGCTACAATGTCTAACGTCTTGACGAAATAAGCGAAATTTCAGGAAGAAGACGAAATCGTCCAGACGTCAGCCACCGTAATTCAAGAATAAGTGATAATAACCTCACATTGGCTCAACAAAAATAGTCGATAAGATATTGGTATAGATTTTTACTTACCTGAGCTTCTGGATGGAGATGACGAACCTCTTCTCAGATTGTGTCACCTTATTGGTGAAATGTCCTCTTTGTTTTGTTTATTTATTAAAATAAAAACTGCTTCAGTCAACGAATTTTCTGATTTAGAAAGAAGTTATTGTGTATTTATCCCACCACGGCAAAATTCTTAAGTTTCAAGCTCTACGAACCTTCTGAAGTCAATACCTTCTCTGATTATTAAGCAAACACGAGGTTAAGAAAAGGATTTATTAGGTTAAAGTTTCGACGTCTTCGAATTCTTCAGAATTCTTCAGATTGATTCGAGTCGATGGTTCGATAATCGATCGTTGGTGAGTGGAAGAATACTCCTTGGCTCATTTTCTACAGGACTATGCTGATCGAAGACTTAACTCAACTAGCAATAAATTGTTTAAAATCTTTCAGTTGATCTGTTTCATACTTTTTAGTTTGAAAATCAAGCCAACTTTAATCTACTATCTACGAAATTACTTAAAGATTGTCGCGGACGTATATTCGTTGAAACTTCCGGAGCTTTCCATACACGTTCTAGATACATGTTTATGTTTTTTAATATTAGGTTAGCAATTATCCAGCCTATCTGAAGCCACGTGTAAAAATTGGACAAGGAAACACTTGGACAAAAAAAACTGCAACGCAAGTCTATTTGGGACGCAAGAAACCCTAAAGATCAATTTCCATAGTTCCAAAAAGTACAATTTCTATAAACCTCGACATAGATAGTTGATATATTTATTTATATGATCCTATAAGCCGTATAGGTCTTCGTTGTCGTTGTCGTTGTTGTCGGTGTTGTTGGTCGATGGCTGACGTTTCGGCGATTTCGCCTTCCTCGGAGCCGTGCTATTACGAGTGCGACATCAGAACTTGGAATGATTTTCAAGTCTTCAAACTTCGAAGTACAGCGTTCTTTCAATAAAAACTGTTTTATAAAGTTTTTCTACTTTAGGAAGGTATTTCACCATCTGCTTAAGGTATTTTAAAAAGTTGCCTGTGTTATCAATTTCACCCATGAGTTTCATTCTACATAGGACTCAGGTCAACCGAATCCTCTATCATCGTCGGTTAACTAGTGAGATGATACGGAAATTGAAACACTAGCATACAAGTTAGATTCACGGAGCTTACTTTCTCGGATCAAATTCTCCTCTGTCTCTTTGTCGTTTATATGAACTGAACGCGATTACGGTACAAATGAGCTTGAAAATATCCGTAATCAGTACTTTTCAGAACCGATCATTATCTAACTTCTGTATAGGTGATCAATATTTTTTAAGATTGTTCAGCTTAGGTGAGGTTGTTGCGAAGTTTTTATTCGACTGAAGTTTTGATGTCTTCGTCTCCTTCAAAGTCGAGTGATCCCCATTCGATTGTCCATAGCCATTTGACCGGTGATCCACTTCAGAAAACTCAAATCGACGCGAATTCTAAGAAAAGCATCGCCAGGATGAACTACTGTGGACAATCGTCTCGGATCAATCGGCTCAGAAAAAGTCGTAGACGTCGAAAATCTAGCTGAATAAAAATTTCATAACACCTCCATGTGAATCGCACAATCCCGAAAGATATTGATCATTCCCATAATCTTTAAAGCTTATCTTTGTTCTATCGCAATTTCTACCTACTATTATCGTCTTTCTAACAGTGATACATTTCTCTCTTCAAAGACAAAACTTTAGTCATCAAAAGCTGTGAACTTTTTTCTTAGAAGTTTCTGGCAATCTCATCCTGAAGAAATCTGCATCGGTCAACGACCCCATTCCAAGCTAAAAAGTTTTAGTTTAGCTCATTTTTAACTACTTGAATCACTTTGCTGGGAAGCCAATTTGATCACAAAGACCATCTCAATTAATGTAGTTTATATCTCAGCGATGTGATGAGCTTTTCACCGACTGCGCATAGTGAGGAAATCTTTAAGAAGTTTAGAAGTCCGTTCAATCACTAACTATCAATAACCTCCTTTAAGCTGAAGCTTTCACTCATTTCTCTAATGACTCTCCATCGATTTCCTCATGTTAGCGGATACCAAATAAACAGTCTTACGATATCTTTTAATTTAGGCTCATGATAAGGTACTGCAGGAATTAGTGAAAGATTTACAGTGATCGTTATTGGTTAGAATGACGATTCTGTCATACTTCTGACAATTCTGTTCATTATATTGTTAGCAATTATCACCTCATCTATGATGTCTAGAAATAATGACCTAATAAAAAAATTATGCTATCGGCAGAATGATCAACATCCGGGAGAAACATTATGAGATCATCGGTCAATCATTGGATTACATTAGGTTCGACTGATTTTGAAGTTTTCCTTAGAGAAACCTAAAATGCTCAGGTTCTGTGATGAAAAACTGGACTTTTTTCTAAGAGGAACGAAGAAAATAGTGGGAACTATCTGACAAATACCGAAACTGACTAGACAGAAGGAAGAAAAAATGACAAAAGTGGCTCTATGCTTACTACAGTACTCTAGTGAGGACCGTAATTTTCTTGTCATCTATTCATTAAAGGGCTCGTGTGGTGTAGTGGTCGGAGGCACTTTGCAACACACGTGGGATCGATCTCCGTGCTGTCCATGGTACACCAAGCCTTCCATTCCTCCCGGGTCGGTAAATTGGTACCAGACCTATGTGGAGGATAGCAACACTGACTTGATACATCGGTAGGCCACTGCGAGTCATTGTAAAAGCCAGATATGATTTCAATCACTTCCAAACGATGCTTAGTGAAGTCGAATGCATGGAGCATCCCTCAGGGATTGATCCTCGCAGAGAGCTTTATCGTTTATCGTTTGTCGTTTATCCTTTCCTTTATCCTTTATCCTATTCGTTACTATACGTGTTTTCAGGTAAATTTATCGATTAAATAGTAAATACCGTGGTTGTAAAAATATTTGGGTACAGGTGTGTTCAACTGGGCAAAATATTAATATATACATAAATATGATATCAAATCTAAGAATAAGTAGTCGTTTGGAAATGTTAGTCTGTTAAGCCGATTGGCTAAATGGAAATGCCACTGAAGGGAGTCATTAATACATTTTAATGTGAGAAATCACACTAAGGACGTACTTGAAAGATTTCATTATAAAAAAAGGCTTAAATCCGCTTTTTCTTGGAATCCTTTCAAATTCAGAAGCATTTGATGTCTAAGAACACGATTAACTTATGTTCAGACCATCCTCAAAGCGCATTGTTTATTCCGAAATCGATGACAGTTGCGCGAATTATAGCAGTTGTCCACTTTGGTGATTTGCAACCACTGTATACAAGAAAAAAAGAAAACATAAAAAAACAGCTGACGTCAGTGAGAACTCGTTGAAGACATCTGAGATTCATTTACCTGTCAGGTTGTCTTCAGATCTTGTAGAACGAGTTGATGATCGTCTTCGAAATCGGCTCTTTGTTCCCATAGCCGTCGCCTGCGATGGAGGTCGTCGTTGTCGGGTAGGATTATGATCCTGAGTTTCAAATTTTTCTCTTTTTTTCTCCGTGAGAGGAGGCAACATGTTGACTGCTCTGTGTGCAAGTTGAATGCAAAGTGATTCCAACATCAGCTGATTTATTTCGGTGATCGACCATCCGGTGACCCCGTTTGTAGTGGTTTTTTCCTAAGGTATGCTAAAAATGAAAGGGAGTTGTATAGGAATGTATACAGGACTCCGAGGACCGACTTTCTGTTAACCTAACATGGTCATTAATAAGCGCGCGCTAGATTGCTGCTATACATATTATTCGCAAAAGCTTACGTTTTGGTGGAGTTCTTCGGGGCCTGGAATGGTCAAATTGGCCGTAATCAGGTTGAAAACCTCATTGATTTATCGTCCAGAATTATTGATTTACTTATAAATTTTGTACAGTTTTCTAAGCAATTATCCTTTAAACCAAGAAGATAAAAATGATACTACACAAAGATCGTGGCTGCTAGACTTTTCATGGATCAGGTTGGCATCGGTTATCGAGATTTTCTACGGTATTTAACTTGTTCCACAACTCTTTTCTATAGTTTTCCATCGTCGTGACTTCAAATCGACTCCATCGCAGTCGCCTCCCATCAACTCAGTTGTTCCTGTTCCCGGGGCATGCCGAAAGGTTCATTGAAGGTGGTGTTTAGAAAACGCGGCTGGCGCTGCTTTTGGCCTGTCATGTGATAGAACAACTGATTTTACGTCCAAAATCCATTCACTGAGAGCACGCGACGACCATTTTTTTGAAATATTGGGTAAATTTTTTAATTTAGTCATGTCTGGTAGTAGATTTTAAAGTCATTTAAATGGATCAACGCCTATAGTGGAAACCGTTTCTGGTTGTTCTTCTCCACGATCGATTGGTTTCGAATGTGTTAGCTTCTCTTTATTTTTGTTTAATACAGAGATTTAAAACGCGTCATACGTACCTGTTTTGTAGAGTAAGTGATTTTAGCTGAACAACAAATGTTTTAATGCTAGGGTTTCACTGAAAACTGCGAAAGTTCGAAACCATTCTGCCAAGGGGGCGGCTTGAACTCTTGGGACCGAAACATATCTCTGTAAACTCATACAGGATTAACTTCAGAGCCTTTCTGGCTGGGAATTGTTATTTTATTAGTTTTATTACCATTATTATTAGTCGGCTATAAGATTGTATATAACAGCCTTCTTTTCCTTTTTACGAACCTAAACACCTCTTTTTTTATCGATTCTTTAGGTTTTTCCATCAATAAGCATACACATCTGAGCGTCTGAGAGATATAGACGATGGTTTGTATGTAAGGGTTGCGACAGTTGGACGGAAGCACGCAACGGACTCAAGAGGGCAACTGTGCCTCTGTCAGACCAGATGTCGCCGAGCCTCAGGCTACAACTGCCTGCTTCTTCCTCAAGCTGCTAACCATGTGGCTCTAAGCTTACTGCTTCCATCTGCTACACCAATTGCTGAAGATTCATTCGTTTTGAAATAATGGAATTCACTGAACATATGTCCTGGACTGCATTAATGGGTCTTTGTATTCTTGAGCTTTTCCAGGAAAAGGCGAAAGAAAAAAAGAATTTCCCACAACTTCATTAAACAAACCCTGATGTTTCTTCCGTATTAGAAATCATTCAAAAGCAATTGTTTGAACGATTTTGTCGGTTTTTGCAGCAACTTCAGAATCATCCAGATCTTGTCGAATGTCAGTTTCGTAGAGAAAAGAAAACATTTTAAAGACAAATTAAAGTCCTGCAAACAGTCTACTTATTTTTTAGCTTCCATTCAACTAATTCAAGCTTAAGTCGTATGACATCGCTTATTTTGCGTTAGACCACCATTTGAAAACAGGAACTTCGATTCGTTGTCACTGATTTTTTGACAGCTCTCTTATTTTTGTTCTTAGATCACGACATTTTTGAGCACATGTTTAGTTCGATGGTTTTTTACAGTAAGCTGTCGTTTTTCTGCATAAAAGGATGAAAGGATAAAGCTCTCGGCACTGATCAATCCCTGAGAGGTGCGTCATGCATTCGACTTGATTAAGCGTAGGTTGGAGGTGACTGAATGCATTTCTGGCCTTTATAATGACTTGTGATGGCCTGCCGATGTATCGAGACAGTGCTGCTATCCTCCCAGATAAATCTGGCACAACTATGCCAATCCCGGCGGGATGGAAGGCTTGGTGGCCCATGGGCGCGGTGGTCGATTCCACGTATGCTTTGCTGGGCGCCTCGAATCACTGCGTCACACTCGCCCCTATTTTTCTGCATAGAGTTAAGAAATCAACTCCTTGAGCTTCTCACCTTCCATTCCCGACATTGTCTTTTTATAGAATTGTTTCTTTCAATATAATTTTGTACGTAGCATCTATTTCTATAAGCTCCCACTAAAGAATATGTTTCGAATGGAAGTGCATTTTTTGAAGGACAATCTTTGAAAACCATCTCCGACTATTTCAAATAGATAGCTTTGGCGGGCGCGACTTCGCAATCTATCCGGATTTTCCAGTTCTGTGGCTGGGAGTCCATTTGCAGTCCTGCACAGAGCCGATTTCAGCTGCTGCCAGCTGCGCACCCTCAACTCGTTCGCCGCCGACTCCGCCCATCCGCGATGTCTTCCGCGCTACCCCGCCCACTTACGGTGGCCACTCCGCTTCGCTATTGTCACCATCACTGTTCGTGGGTCATGCAGCCAAAGGTGAAACTCACACCACGTAAAATAGGCGTTCAAGGGCCTTCTATACGACGAAAGGGTAAGATATTAATACTTTCGTTACATAATTTTTTCTTATAATTGTTATTCATTCATTAATTATTCCCTTACTGTAGTGCTGATTTCAGAACCAACGAAAATGTCACAGTTCAGTCGTGAGGAGTTATCTGAACTGAAGCGTCTGAGCGCTATGTTGCCACCACGCGCTGCTAAAGAACAAGATCCAGCACAACTCGTCCTCAACGCTGCGAACTACATTCAACAGCTTGTTGCCACTGTACGTGCTCGGGTCAATAAAGGAACTCTACCAATTGGTGAGTCCTTCAACATTTCGCTTACTATCTTCCATAGCAATGCGGGTGTTCGATTTTAATAAAGCTTTTATCTGTTAGACCAGTAGTTCGTCTACCAGTTGTCCACCTCTCAACTTTCGATGCCCAGAAGCAATTTTGAATATTTTGGTTAAAGATCCAAATATTCGGCATTTTGCTACCTCTTCTTCTAAAGTACGGTATTTTAGTCACCATTACAGTATTCGTAGTCGTCACCAACAATTATATCGTTATCTCTCGCCGTGCGCTCTCAACACCAATTGATGTGTCGAGGTCGTTTCGACGAGCAAAACTCCGTTCGAATACTTCAACTATTCGAGTATTCAGTGTATTCGATGTGTTCACCTAATCGACTGCATGCATTCAGAAGCGCTTGCTGTTCTTCCTTCTGACACAACGACGCCAACACGTATTGTCCCGAGAAAGAAAAGACGATCCATTGAGAAACGGCATTAAGTGGCGGCAAGAAGAGTGACTGCACTTGAACTTCGTCCATCAGCACCATCAGCAATATTCCTCATCACCAGTTGATACCTTGGTGTCGTTCCAACTATTTCTTCCTATTAATTGTCGTTTTCTTATGATCTGTGATGTGGAGCGGGTTTTCTAATCTCTTTAGTGGTTGAAACTCATTACTATAAATATATGAGAACTAAAAGTTTTGCGGAGCATTATATTTATATGTGTTAAAAAAGACTCGCAGAAGAGCTCAACGTGAAGACTGCACCCCGTTCTTGTATTTATTACGTGAGTTCTGCCAAAACCAGTCCAGGCTTCGTTCCTTTTGTTGCCGTTTATTTATTCCTATTTGAATCCCATTTACTTGTTAGTAGAACTCATTACCATTGCGCCATATGCAATGCAATATTAATAAATCTTCTAACAGAAGAAGATTACTGTAGATATCGTTAGACAGGTTTTTTTTCTTCTCTAGGTAATCTAACTGGTGAGTAGTAGAAGAAAGAAACGAAAGAGATCCTCTCTCTACTACAAAGAGAACTAGGTCCGAATCTTTCTCCATCACAGTTCGACTCCACTTCTATCCGTTTTCATACTTAAATGGTGTTCAATGAGTTTCCGACCGTCAGTTGTCAATCACGTCGTAATCAACGCCTTACATTATCGGTTTTGATGACCGTGCAGTAGACCCACCCCGATGTGCCGTTAACCCGTCATCCACATTGGTGGAGCTTGCACTTACGGTTATCATTTGCTCATGATTGCTATCCGCCTGTTGTCATAAAAGGATGGTTACAAGTGTAGAGCTGTTTAATGAAAGGCTCATTGCACACAAAACTGGCATCAGATGAAAAAGCAAGATTTACGATCATTTGTTGCTGTCTGTGAGAAGTAATTGTGTTTATCACCCAGCAAAATATTCTTTTCGTTGTAAAAGAGCACTATGATGGCCAAATCTAAGTTAAACGTCGTGAATCTTCACTGTCTATTGGCTTCGCTAATTTGAAAAGGATGTATCGAAAAACGTAGGGTATCACTGCTCGTGGAGCCCTAGCCAATCGTTTGGCCCAAAACCATTTGAGAGTTCGGTTCAGAAGTCGTTAGAACAGTTGTCATCCAGTCTATCATTGTCTAGTAATATCCACTAATGGACTACCAATAAAGTTTTCATGGAACTCATAAGACCCTAACAGTGAGCAAGGTAATCAGCGCCTGTCACATCTAATTCTGAACGTAGAAAGAATTTCTAAAGTCAATATTTTGGTCTAAACCTAAGAGCCTAAAAATTCACCAAAGTCGATTGCTCACTTAGCTCTAAACGTGGAAAGATTATCAACGTGAATCACTGGTACAACTCTGATTGCGAACAGGATGCAAATGATTTCAGGTACTGAACTAACTCTAAACTTGAGCGGGATCACAATCGCTCCACACATTGGCCTAACCCAAACAATGGACTTGGGCAGCAACATTAATATCCCTTTAGTTTCGAAATATGTGCCAATATTAAGCACGATTCGTGCTAGTGGTCGGGATCGAACGGATCTACTGATTGCGCAATGCGAGGCACCTGTATGTGTTCTTAGCAAAGCGGTTCGAGTTACTAGATCCTCATTTACTATCGTTGGCGTCTAAACTGCATTTATTCTCACTGTCATCGCTTTTTTACCGTTACCAAATCTTCACTCCATCTCAGGACTTTCAAAAACGAAGGTCATAGTCTAGTTGGAGCGCAAATCGCCAATAGTCCATTATGTAAAAATTATTGATATATATAAAAATTTAGCTAATTTGAAGGTATGCTGACTGTGATTTTAAGGAAACTTCATAAGACCACTATTACTATATCTCTAAGGTAGATTGGTTTGGCGGTGCAGTGGTCGGAGGCGCCGTGCAACACACACGTAGCAACGATCTACGCGCCATGGTCCACCAAACCTTCCGTTCCTCCGGGTTCGCCAATTGGCACCACGCTTGTCTGGGAGGATACCAGTATTGATTCTGTACATCGGTAGGCCACCACGAGTCATTGTAAAGGCCAGATATGCATTCAATCACCTCCAAACGATGGTTAATGATGTCGAGTGCATGGCGCATCCCTCTGGGATTGAACAACGCCGAGAGCTTTACCCTCTATCTTTTAAGGTAAGTTGTATTGTAAATTTCTCGTCTGCTTCATAGTGTCGTCAGATGAGTTCAGTAATTGTCACAATAGGTTTATTGACCCATATGTGAAGTTTGTCAAGTGTGTGGGTGGGTTTGTGTCTGTGTATATGAGTGTGCGGGTATGTTTGGCGGTAAACGCTAGACGTTATATATGTGCAGCTGGCGATGTCACTTATCCTTTGAACGTAAAGCACTTTTGCACACATGGAGATGAACGACCACATATCATCATTCACGAACGGAACGAGATGCCGACTTGAGCAAAGAGCTCTTCTCGTCCCACATGAAGAACGCCGGATTGTTCTGAACAAAAAAAACTTTATGTGGAATCTGAAAACGACGAAGTTAAACCTGTATGAATCCACTCTTTCAAAGTAGAATTAAAAATTTTACACTCAATCTTCCGCTCTAAAAAAATTGGATTTTCATTGGGATGATTTTCAAAGTATCATTAACCCTAACGCTAAGGGGATTCTCAATGTTGAGTTGTCTTAGCACCACATAAACAGATTTAGCCACTGCGTGTCACGTACACCTTGCTGTTTAAGGAAGTTGATGCTTAGAGTTAATGAATGTTGCGATTTTCCAATAAGGTACTTAAAGAATCGCCTAGACACGCAGAAAGCATAAAGATAAAATCAGTATCCATCTAGTGAAGAAGCTTCTAATTTCGTCATTTTTTCCTGAATATGTTTGCTTTTCTGCAATATTTCTAGCAAATAGAAGACAAGCACCGCGGCCTTGATTCTTGCAATTTCACATCATGTCCTACCGTGCCGCTGATAGATGGACGACCTTCCCTTGTCTCTCGTCGATTTCTCACTTTTTAGTCGGACAACTCACAACCGCCAACTAGTTTGTCCGATTAGAAAAACATGCGCGATCGGTGACGAATTACGACGATGAGCGACAGTCGAACGATGTCGTCGCGACATCGGCAGCTGGACGTCGCGCGATTCCCATCGTGACCAGAATGTCGCCACCCGTTGGCGACCGACGGCCACATAGAAGCCAAAAGCGACTCGCCCTTCTCTAAGGAACACACACACCCAGCATCCACTGAAACATGTGTAAGCTGTCGACGTACTCAATCTGCTACGCATATGGCTACCAAATGTTGCTTTTGATTGGAAAACACAACGTGTTCCGAATGGCAGCTGACTTCAGTTCGTTTTCAATAGTTTTTGCTTTAAGTAGTAGTGGTAGTACTGCTGTTCTTATTGTTATCATCACCATTACTATCAAATTTTACTCTTCAAACGAAACGCTGTTTTCGAAAAACTAAGAGAGCTGCTATATTTTGTACTAGAGGAAATCCGAATTGCATTAGAATCGCACTGAGATCGAGCCCTTTTATTGGCTAACAAAATTAGTAGCCCATGCCAACTGTTTTTTCAAAAGGTTAAAAATGGTTTTGTAGATTTTAAGCTGCTCACTATAAAGAAGTGAGTCAGAAATACTTGGATACTTCGGCGGCTCGTCCTCACTGCTCGAGCAGGCCTACTACACTCTCCATTTTTCAGAGCACTGCTGGTTTCGCCATTGTGCTTCCTTGGAGATCCGAGGTTCGTCTGGCCAAACTTTGGCCCATGTCATCGCCACCACAGACAGTCACCGCCTTTGTGAATCAGAGGAAAATTTGCCACCATACGACTAGTTTGATAGCAAGACGGTGGTGGATCCTGGTATTGGTTTACCCTTGGCTGGGCTACCTGACGGAAACACTGGACTCCTTCTTAACATGGGAGACCTTGTCGGGTAGATGAATTTTTTCTGTACATCGCAGTCCGACACCCAGGAACACCTCCTAGCCACGATGAGGCGGTAAACCGTTGGAAGAGTGAGTGAGTCTTAAAGTGAAAGAAAATGTGCATTTTAATGCAGAGACCCACATACTTGCTTGGAGATGTGGGTGTTGTGTCCTCACCAATATTTCATTCTTCAATAAAACAATTACGCTTACGTTTTTTTTTTAACTGAGCTATTTTCATAGACTTGTGAGACACGCCGTAGACGTTCCAACACCCCACTCCAGACAATCGCCAACCATTATGGATCAAAGGAAAGCTAGCTACCCTGCGATACGATTTTGCACAACGCAGTAGCGAATTCTCGGCTAAATTTTAAGTGCTATAAGTTTGTGTTTGGGGCAAACGCCATGCGTTTGCCTTCGTCAAGAACTGTAGTGGTGATTGAATGCATACCTGGCTTACCCGAATCCATTGTTCACAGCCGTTCGCCCCCATGATGTGAGTTTTTGTCGTCGCATCAAGTCGAATCTCCTGCGAAAGGATAACGCATAAGAGCATTACCCTTTCTGAGTTTAGCTGACACTTTCTGGAAGGTGAATCTTTTTCTTTATATATCATATTGGTAATACAAGAGCTCATCCGTCGTTCGGACATCAATGATGGCATTATTCCTTATCAAAGGACTTCTAATCACTTGTCAATTTGGACACCTAAGTGATTCGTAGACATATGTCTTACAGAATCCAGCAATTTTCTCATTCAAACCGTTGTCTTGCAACTATTATGAAGGTGGTCGCGTTCATTTGTGGGCGTAGCAGTTGCATAAGGGTTTGTCATCTATTGTGCCCGGCTGAGATGTTGATCAAGAAAGACATTTTGCAAACCGAAAAAGATATAGGACTAAAAAAATTGAAAAACTGAGCATAAATGATTAAAGCTTTGAAATCAAAAATCGAAATTCAGGAGTCGTATACCTAAGACTTTCTCCGGTCTTCAGGTCCCTGACAGAAAGTCTCCAAACGATTTTAATGACAGAAAAATTTGTTTCCGCATGACAGTTGATTCTTCCAGGATAACGGCTGCTCTTGAGACTATTCAACTGACTAAGGGCGCGTGTGGCGCAGTGGTTGGAGGCGCCACTGCAACACGCACGCATCCCTGCGCTCATAGCCCACCAAGCCTTCCATCCCTCCGGGGTCGGCAAATTAATACCAGACTTGTCTGAGAGGATAACAGCACTGGCTCGATACATCGGCCGGCCACCGCGAGTCATTATAAAAGCCAGATATGCACTCAATCACTTCCAACGATACTTAATGAAGTCGAATGCATGGCGCATCCCTCAGGGATTGATCAACGCCGAGAACTTTATCCTTTTTATCCTTTATTCAACTGACTGATCGAATTCGCTGCAGTTTCTTAGAGACTTTTCCATGTTCAACAATTATGGAAAGATGTTAATTGGTTGTCAATTTGGCTCTTGTGCGCGATCGTTAGAGAACGAGTTCTGCATCCTGCTGTGTTTCTATGGGCTTTCCAAACAAAACAAAATAAATTTTCTTAGGCTTCGTCAGATTTTTGTGTCTACGGTTTTCCTATTTTGATTTTATTCAACTTTCCTAGTAACTTCATTTTAGTACAGAACTTTAACTCTTCCCTTCTAACCTAACTCTAACTTCCCTTTAAAGATGAGGTTAAGTTGGCATGTTTTCAGGTTTCGTTTTGGTTCACTCTGTCAGATCCTAGCTAGGATGAGGAATGATTGAGATGAAAACGTGGATTTAAAACATCTACAACGGAGAATCAGTTCAGATGTTAGTTCTGCTTTGAGTGCGCCTGTTTGCACGCTACTCTCGTGGCGATCATTCTAAGTGCTCTCCGAAATCCACTAGAAGTCCATTGTGGATTCATGGCTTCGTGGAATATGATGAAAACATTTTCCTTGGATTCTATACGAATGAAACGTAAAACTGATAAGCTGTCATATTCAAATGAGTGCTTTCTCAGTCATTAAGGCATATAATAAAAGGAGACCTGCGTTAATCCACCCAATAGGAGTGTGACATGCATTCTGGAAGGCTCACTTTGCGTGGTTCAGCCATTGAACTAACTCCCATGTTTGTATGGCAGATCACCTTTAACCGTTGTGCTAAAAGGATCTTTTTCCATTATTACAGTGGTATTGGATGACCAATGTTTTGTAGCCTTCGGTAGATATAAAATAGATTCGGTAGATATAAAATATTACTTGAAGTGACTCCAATTATTATTATTACTGCTATTAAAGAGCTGAGTCGCTTATGCGGCCGTAGTACGATAATTACTCTAGGTGACAGTTCATGGTGAAGATGATGGCGGTGTTCGTTTAGAGATGGGGTTATTTTCCTTCAACAATTATCTGCATAAGAATGACGATAGCGGTACATCATAGAGACGATGTGTTATAATTGCCGTGAAGGTGATCCGAATAAGACGACGGTTGGCTCAAAGGCGAAAGAAAAAAGTCTTGTCCAGAGAGAAGTGGCAAATCCAAGGCGAGTATCCTCACAGGTCCTCCAGCTTTAGAGGCTTCTTCTTATGAGGTTTTTGTTCCAAAGTAACTGATTCTCATAAGGAATGACTACTAGCAGAGAAATCGCTCTCACTTCCACTCAATAAGAGAGGGATTGTTTTTGTATAGAAAACAACGAAGTTTCATGAGTTTCAGAAACTTTCTATATTCTTTTTCTATGTGTTCGTTTCTCTAGCTCTGCTCTGTTTTGCTTTTCCAGGTGTAAAGTACAACTGAAGAACTTATTCTTTTTTAGTACCTATGAAAGTTTCTCTTACTGAAATGGAATAATGCACAGTGGTCCTTAAAATTTGGTCATTCACTTTGCATTGCGGAATTTTGAGCCAATAAGTTTAATACTGGTGTGGTCCGGATGGTGTGCAAGGTAACACGCATCACAATAAAAATGATGCGTTAGCCAAAGAATGCGGTCCCAAAAACCTCAAATTGAACCGGAATTGGTCTTCCAAGCACTAAGTGTCCCGAAAGAAGGATGTGGTCACAAGTTCAATACTTTTTGAATAACACAAAAAGTCATTTGAGTGGAATCCATAAATGTTATAAAAGCGCATGGATAATGATATTTTATACGCAGTATAAGTATTGTATTGCTTTTCGGGACGATTTCATGCGGTAAAAACCGGTTCCTTGAGCTTCCTGACTCTGGCCTAGTGCTACCGGTTGTAGTTTTAAGTAACAGCGCATCTTTGATGTTATTTAAATTCTTTTTGTATTGGTAGAATTTCATATTCATTGAGATATGTCCATGTGATTCGTCATCGGTATGTGCACGATACGGGTCGTTTTGCGGTGTCCTTGCTTTTGATTCAGTCAAGTCGTACTATTTTACGGTTGCGGTTGGGGTTACGGTTACGGTGCATTGAGCAGCATGACAAAAGCGATGGTGATTCTCTAATCGATGACGACAGCAACGACCAGACGACAACACAGGCGAAGACGGGAACGACGACACTTAGACGACTGAAACACAACCACTGGTATCTAATTGGCAATTAATTAATGCTAGCAACGCAGCCGTCATCGGGCGGCACGCTTCCATACGCAAAGGGTGCACAGCTTGTGAGCTGCATAAAATATTGCGTAGCGGGTACATGCGAAAACATTGCGCAACAGCTGGCAACTGCCAGGTGTCGACGACGACGACAAGCCGCTCAGAATGCAAGCACTGAAAGCGGCACACACACACAAACAGTCGCTGTTTATGGCGCATATGCGCCATAAGGTCCACGCAAACTGCCCTGGCGGAGAACAACATCGAACTGTGCACAGCGGCTTTCTTCATTGTCTAACCACTGTGGATATGTATACGATGTAAGAATGTGTGCCATAGAAGGATAAGGGATAAAGCTCACATCGTTGGTTAACTCCTGAGAAATGCTCCATGCATTCGACTTCAACTTCATCAAGTATCGTAAGAGATGATTGAATGCGTACCTGGCCTATACAATAATGACTCGCATTGGACTGCTGATGTGTCGAGTTAGCGCTGCAATCCTCCTAGACAGGTTTGATACTAATTTTCCGATCCTGGAGGAATGAAAGGTTTAACGAGCCTGGTGCGCGGGATCAAACCTACAGCTCACCTCTAACTGCTGTGCTATAGACGCCCTTTGCCGTACACGTGTGCTATATGTGAAATTAAAAAGACTGGTGCTGCTGTATATATCATCATATGTGGTGGGCTCAAAAGGTGTCTCATTGGAGAGGATCACCAATTGAACAAAATGCGAGGGAATGTCCCAACTCTACCTTCATTGAAAATTTCCATGCACTTTTGTTATCAGTGAACCAGTTTAGTTCTTACGGTTATGGGCTTCGTGAAACCACAGATTTTCATTCTGACCTTTCACTGCCAGTATCAGAAACCTTTCTTATCGATTTGAGATGGTAAAGTATTGTCTTCTGCACCGGTCACCCTAAATTGAAACTATTTTAGCAGGACTGGTTTCAAATTTGAGTTAGCTCGTCTATTCAAGTTCAGGCAATATTGCCGAAACAGGGATTGCTCCAAGAACTCGCCGAAATATGACCCATATATGGCCCAAATGCACTTGTCCGTGAAACTTATTAAGCAATCAGCGAACACTCTTTGTTCGCCTCGAAAAGTAGGACTGTGTTTGACAGCATTACCTTCTCGAAATGGCATAGAGGTAAACAGTTTTTCCATCGTTCTTCCTTTATATTTTTGATTACGCTTTATCATCTATTTGTTTTAATCGGTAAACAAATACATACAAATACGTAAACAGAGTAATCATTGCGTAAACAATCAATCACCTCGATCGTTACTGTGATATAAGGGATACGGTGAGATACGAGGTGATTCGTTGAGTTGATTGACAGCTTCGTGAAGTGATCGTTTACCGCAGCGATCCGATGAATGACATTCATTTATTCGACGAGTTTCGTCTATGGGATATCAGTTACCAACAACAGTTGCACAATACATAAACTATCTTGCGTCGAGGCCAAACAACGACATTTCGGAGAGCTATCGACATCATTTGTTGAGAGTCGAGTAAGTCAACGACGACTGAAGCTTAGTTTGAACGCTTCCGGACGATTTAAGCAGAACATCACCAACGGTCACAAACCGATCAGCAGTAATGATGCACGCCGATCCGAGAGAACCATGGAAACGCACTGTGACAACGTTTTCAGGAACCTGTACTACTGGTATTTACTATTGTTATTCAAATGTAGTATGACTTTGTATGACATTTTTTGTTTTCGAAATGCGAATGCGAAAGAACTAACAAAAATGTCTCACCCGGTAATAATTCACTCGCATCTTGTTCACAATATGTATCCTAGGTGGCGCGTGTGGCGCAGTGGTTGGAGGCGCCACTGCGACACGCACGTGCAATCGATCCCTACTCCCATGGCCCACCAAGCCTTCCATGCCTTCGAGGTTGGCAAATTGGTACCAGACTTGTCTGGGAGGATAGCAGCACTGGCTCGATACATCGGCAGCCCACCGTGAGTCATTATAAAGGCCAGATATGCATTCAGTCACCTCCAACGATACTTAGTGAAGTCGAATGCATGGCGCATCCCTCAGGAATTGATCAAGGCTGAGATGAGCTTTATCCTTTATCTTTATACCCTTATATCCCATACTACGGTTTTGTATGTTCACAGATGTATCCTACGTATTTTAAAACAAACCGACTTTCTTTTAATCTCAGGATTACTAATCAATATGTCTTTCTCCTTTTATAAGCTTACACGAGGTTGATAAGCAATTTTTATTCGGCAAACTGTTCGACGTCTTCGTCTTCATCAGAACCGATGATCCGAGTCGATAATCCACGGTTGCTCCGCTGAAAGCGAAGACGCCACATCGAGACGAAGAACAAGCGTGGCCCATCGACTCGGATCATCGGCTCTGATGAAGACGAAGACGTGGAAACGTTAGCCGAATAAAAATTGCCTATCAGCCTCATGTAATAAACATCCTACATATGTTTATACTATATTGTTCACTCACCTGATAATATTAAGCTTCTGTCTTTCAACACAGAGATTCCACAAACATCAAACGTTTTCGGATTAGTCTACACGGAAGCTTCTACTAAGGTTTATGAAAAACTTGACTACTAAAAACTATTTGTAGGTAACAATCTTCATCTACACTATTAAAGAAATTCACGATAAAGAATAAAAAAGACAAGGCCTTGGGTGTTGATCAATCCTAGAGGGTTGCGCCATGCATTCGACTTCACTAAGCATCTGGAGGTGATGGCATGCATATCTGGCTTTTACAATGACTCAAGGTGGCCTACACCGATGTGTCGAGCTAGTGTTACTATCCTCCAAGACACGTCTGCTACCAATTTGCCGACCCCACAAGGACGGAAGACTTCACGCGCCTGGAACGCTAGATCGAACCGTTATGTATTGCAAGGCGCCTCTATCGACTGCGCTACACGCATCCACTGAAGAAATTCCCGATATAACTAAGAATACAAAGAATAGAATAGCATCTCTGTAGCTGTAGTTACAATTTCGTCATTTGTTTTATATTGCTAATTTGTTTTCATCGTGTATAAGTATGTGTATATGTATATATCTGTGCCCTGGTATGTCTATGTGTGTTTGCCTTTTATGTCTCTAAATTAGATTGATGTGTGCAACTAAGATGAGATTCATTCGGTGTGCTGATGATCATATCGTCATCGTATAACTTCGGCATGATGTTTGTGAAGTCGATTTAGATGTTCCCACGACCAGAAACAATCAAGAAGACTACTATCATGGGAAAATGTCTGTTAATGGGATGGTTGTATATCCTGATCGAGTCCAGCGTTGATTCGCCTCGTTGATAACCGCGACGACGATGCGGGCGCTGTTTCCCATGCGCACCTGCTCGCCGCTTACTCTCTGTCCAGCCGACTTTATCGAGCGAATCTCCTTAAGATCTAGATGATTAGATCGATAATCATTTATAGAATTCTAGATCAACCAAATTCTTTCTCAGACTTCTCGGAACACCAACTTCATCCTAGGTTTTTTCTTCTTTGGTCAACGCGGTTACTTATTTCTGTTTCGATTAATCGACTTTATGGCTTGCATTTATAGTGAATTAACTCATGCATTAGAAAAGTTCCCATTTTAGAGTTAGCCAGATTTTTAATCCAATAGGCAAAAATCTTGTAGCAGTGACATTCGCGGTCATTGTTAGTTATCAAGGCTGCCAGAATCAGAGCAGTATTGGAAGTCAGCTCTTCATAATGAAAGGCAGGACAACGAGAAATAGAATGACGAGGAAGAAAGGATGAAGGAACACAGAAAATAAATAACAAATATCACAATGTTAGCTTTTTATTCTTTGCATATTACAATTTTCCACGGCATGTTACTACGCGAAATACAACCGTAATGATGCCGAGATATTTGCAAAACTCTGGACCACAGGTGTCTTAACAGGGTTCAATGTCAATTTGGTCTTCCCAGATCAATTCCCTTGAGAGGAATGGGTGATTGCTGATGACATAGAAACCCAGCTGAGAGACAGGAGAAACAAAGGGTCAGCATGGTTTTTTTTTGGTGGTGAACGCATTAGCCCTCGGAAATAAAAAATAGCGCGTTCTTTCTCCACTGCAGACACAGGGTTAGGAACAGGACTTGTTGTAGTCTTAGTAGCCTGAAGCGTATCCTGAGGTACCAACTTTTGTTCAGAAGATCTCGAAAGCCTATAAATACCACCCCCAATTTGATTTCTTTGTAGGCTATTGAAGTGAAAATATTTTCAAACTTTAGTTCTTTTGCGTATCCCCTACTACTATTTACTAAACGATCTACAAGCACACCCTTTTTACTTTAACGGAATTTGTTAATCATGAATCATTTTTTAGAACCGTATCCGAAGAAAGTAGTCGTAAAATTAATTGTACTATTGTTGACGGAACAAGACGAAATCACCTTGCGTGATCGTCCAGTAATGTGTAATCGATTTCGAAAACTGGTTACACGTGAATGGATTTAGCTCCAAATTTCAAGCCCTCATGCCCATTATCTGACCGAATTAGAGAGAGGAAGAAAGCTCACGAGGCTTTTTCACCCACATCTATTCATATTAATTTTTATTATTTAATTGATTGTAGAGATTAAAATACCTTCAGTGACCCTACTTATCATAATGGACTTATATCTTACTTGTTTTTCTTTCAATCGACCCCCAGTCGCTAGATCAGCTTATTAAAACTCCTACATGGGCGCTCCCCCACCTTCCCACCACGAACAAACACCACCACGGCATGAAGTTCTCCCATTTCAGGTCGTCAACGACGCATGACAGTATACGCAACTTCTCCCAAGTCGGCAATTAGACGTCTCAAGTGTCGGTGGTGTGCAGTCTCACCAAACCGTAAATCCACTAGTGGCCGATTTCCACTGTAATTACATGTTGCGAGTTGGAGTATGGATCGTCCAGCAGAGATAAATCGACGACCCTCACTCAGCACGACGATTGGCTATGACGACGACGGCGACCTTGACTCGCAACTACTGAACGCTCTGAACAATATGGGGACGGTAAAGTGAGCAATGCATCGTCTGAATAGAATAAAGTCATTCACATGGGAAAAATTAGGCCACTCAATGGGTTTTTGAACACTATGGCATAGGAAAGAAACAACAGATGTCGAACGTATTCGCTCAACTTGGGGTCCTTTCCATATTTTCTGGCAAGAATTGCAGAACCGGATGTAGAACATAGAGGGAAACAGCCTAGGTTTTCTTCCAAGCTACAAAGTCTAAACGTAATCTTTAAGGAGCTCCTAAGTATTCTTCCTGCTATAAAATTGAAGAAAAAAAGGAATCTTACTGGAGTTTCAGTTGCCTGCTTTTAGCTGAAAGAGGATCCATTGTTTTCATGACGACCAACACGAGACGGCTATTAGAATTTATTTACAATAGCTGTCGCTTCGACATGGAAAATCTATTCAGTCAAAAACTATCGCAACCTGAGCCGGCAGAGCCTAAGACATAGTCGTTATTCGCATGATAAGCAGATCCTCTTAAAGATTAATAGTTTTCGAACCAAAGATTACCTTTTGTGGTGACTCATTTACTATCTATCATACCAATCGAGGTTTTTGCTTTAGGCTTTTTTCAGCCTCTAAAGAGGATAATTTTGAGTTCGAAGCTCAACTGAGGTCCATAGTTTTCTTCATGTCTCAGCATCATTATAACCATATTTTTCATCGTATCCTGCCAAGAAAAAAGATTAGGCACTAAGCAAATAGAAGTCAAAATGTTGTATTTTGACAGAAGCTTGGGCTTAGTTGGGTTCAATAACCATTTGTGATATCTAGATCATTCCCGTTGAGCCTCTGGATGACTTGGTTTCCAACGAAGTAGGCAAGACTATGAAGTGATGCCTTGAAAGATCTGCTCTAAAGAGGTTAATAGTAGCTTATTAAAAAAAACAATGAATCATTGAAAGAGAATTGCTGCATCTATAGTGACTTTATTAACTCAAATTTTTTTATCCGCCTACTATTTGTCTGTGAACAACGCGACAAAAACTTTCCGTGTAGACTGTTCTTTTACGTTTTCATGCACGCCTATGTATCATATGTATATCGATTAAAAGCCACCTACGTTAGTCTTAAGATACATGAAAAAATAAACAAATTGAAGCAGAGTTTCTATTATGGTTTTTTTTTTACTTTCAACTTCCCTCTGATCATATTTGAGTTAGTTTTCACATACAAATCAGGAAAAAAAAAGGAGAAAGTCCCTTTTGGGTAAGCGATGAAAGCGTTCCCGACTCAGCACGATACCAACCAAGTAACAATGGCGACGGATTAGAACATCCTGAAACCCGTATTAATTACCGTCGGTACTGTAGCCTTTGACAGCAACACCAGTTGAATGGTGACAATGAATGCCTACGTAATCCGCTTTTTGGTGATGGTGAATTGTTAGCAAACCACGGGGTTAGAGGTGAGATTAGTCGTCATAAAGGTCATCACCCACCGCGGGTTGCCCTCTTTGCACACACCTACACATATCAGCATCCGGTGTCACGGGAATGGGCACCACTGTGAGTATGGCGTAAATGAGAATCGGCAGAAACGGAAGAGAAGTGGTTTCTAAATCGCTGCTAGAACAGCTGCAAAAATCACTCAGATGCCTTTCTTAGCAAAGTTTTAAGCTTGAAGACACTAATTGACATTCATTAATGAAAGGGAAGGCGTAGTGCAATAGCTACAGGTGCACCGAAATGCATACATGATCTTTGATTCAATACCGCGCCATAGACTAACAACAAGCCACTTATCATTCCGGCGTCCGCAGATTATTACTAGACCGCTCTGCCGATTAAATCCATGGTTTTTCGTCCCATCCAGAAAATTCTCATTGACGACCGTGGTTTTTCGCCGTTGCTTACCCACTTGTTCTCCTCCGTCTTCGTCCACTAGTGATCATTGCCATCGCGACCGAACCATGTCATGTCAATGACCAGCAGCTCTTATTTGGCGGCGCGAAAAAGATTCTAAGTGGATCCTTAAGAGTGCTTATCGACAATACTGGGAAAGCTAAACAAAGAGAGGTGAGTCAGATGTGCTGCTTGTAGATTTCTAGAAAAAAAAAACTCTGAAATTAAATGTTGGATAGATGTCATCTTGGGGACTTCTCGGCGAAGAAAATACCGAGTTTGAGAAGAAATTTTTAAACATTTTTTCAGTTCTAAGCATAATGGAGCACTCATAGTAGCTATTATGTTAAAATAAATTCTTATAATTTTTAGAAAAAAAAACTTTTAACTTGAATTTATATTTATTATTATTTATCGGGCGTGTGTGGAGCGGTGGTCGGAGACGCCCCGAAACACACAAGTGGAATCGATCCCGTGCCCATGGCCCACCAAACCTTCCATCCCTCCGGGGTGGGCAAATTGATAGCAGACTTGTCTGGAATGATAGCAGCACTGGCTCGATACATCGGTAGGCCACCGCAACTTTTTATAAGGGCCAGATATGCACTCAATCACCTCCAAACGATGCTTAACGAAGTCGAATACATTAGCGCATCCCTAAAGGAACTATTTAGTGCCTAGAGCGTTACACCTCATTTTTTTTATTATTTATTTGTTCATTAATTTAAATTTTAAATCTTTAAAGTTGTTGCATTTATTCTTTAATTACCTTTAATTGTAAGTAATTTTCGTACTCTTGTGTCGCAAAGTTTCATTGAGTCTCTGAGGAGGATCTTAAACGATCTTTTTCTCCTAAGCGACTTACTCGTACAATTATTCGTGCGGGGTCATCAGTACAATTTTTCAGTTGAATGGCAAAATTGCCTGCCCACATATTCTCAGAATGATTTCGCAGCATAAAATCGTCGCTCTTTGCAGATTGGCAGGGGGTCCGTTGACTTGAACTAAGGGTCAGCAGCGACGATTTATGGCATTAATCACTCTAAGATGGGCTTGCTGAAGCAAATGTGAAACAATGGATGATCTCGTCGGAAGGGTGACACCTTTGTTTTATGAAACAGCGACCAGGAGCTCGCCGCTATCTTGTGGTATGTGGTGAAACATCATTATGAAAGAAACAAGAGAACGGCGATTAAATAGGAGAAAACCAAACGAAGATATCTTGTATGAGAATATTAAAAACTGGGATGTGGGCTTTCAATGTGTCCGTTTGCAAAAACTATAACGTTTAGAGGAACAACTACTAAAAACTCATTCTTACGGTCATCTACTGGGAAACCCTCATGGATAAGGCGTGATAAAAATGAATCTTCTTTGTTCTGACTTGTTATGCGTCAACTTCCAAAGCCCAAAAGTTGCTATGAAAACTGTTGTTTGAGCCAATTCATTTATTCGTCGGAATCAGTTTCCAGTGCTTTAGCACGCAGTGATGGGTTGCTTGTCTGTTTGCCTCGTCCACGGAAACGGAACAAATATGCATCGGAAGCCGTCTTAACCTCGCCGTCAAGGGCTGTTTGTTCTCTTCTCGATTGTTGACCCCGCTGGTCAGCTTCTTTCGTCTTTTCTGTGCGGCGACGGCGTACGGCATCCAACAACGTCCATATCCGATTTCATACGGTCAACGACCGTAAGAAGAGCTTGTCAATAAAGTTCAGAGCCAAAACTCAACTAGAAAACTGCCCTGTGCTAAATCACAAAGACCTCAATATATTTAGGTCACCTGCTACTTTGGAACTGAAACGATTTCAAAGTTGAAGAATAAAGACACGTGAAACGCAAAAAACTGCTGCTAAATGATCCGCAATTCTTCATCGGCTCAAGTTTTTTCACTTGCGGTTGCTATTTGAGGGTGCCGCAAGTTTTAAAGCCCATTCTTCCCTAACCACTCGAAAATTCGTCGTCTTCAAAATGATCATGTTACCCCCATTAGGCAGATATTATCAAACACAAGAAGAATCAGAGAGGTTACTTTCCACTTATTGAGTGGTAACCACAAAATCCCTCCTCATTTCGTGCAGTGTTCAAGGCCCGAGAGTGCTTTTGAAATCCTCTTTACGCAGTTTCTCCCCATTTTCTATGGAAAATCCAGATTTCGAATAATTCAGTGGTCGTTAAAAGACATTGCATATTCTAAATACAACAACTTATGTCGGTTGGATGCAAAAAGATAGAAACGCCTTATTGTCGGTCACTTGTGACTTGGCGGAATTTAGGCCGAATGACGGCGAGGTCGGTCGGCATTGAAGAAATTGATGTGATTCCGACAAAGAACTCATCCTGAATTGGTGACAGTGGCTGGATTAGCGATTTGGCACTTAGCGCCTTAACCATCCATGATGTCCTCTTTGCTCTAAAATCCGAATTCACGAAGCCAACATAAGGGGATATGAAGGATTCGGACCACCGAGAAGTACACCGGTACATTCAAAAGCAATCGAAACATAGTCCTAAAGACTTTCATTACACAAGTGCTGAGTTTCTTGTATGACACCGTTTTTTCTAAGAATTCAGCTAAGTTGTCTGACGAAAGTTGACCGCGCAAAAAAAACCAACATTTTTGCCTTTACAGCCAAATTTCAGTCGATTTTTATTTCTCGACTTAAAAAAATAAAGAAACATATAGTTAATTACTAATAATTGGCTCTTCGATGGTTTTTTTGGAAAAAAGTAGAGGTTTTTAGAAAGAAGAAGAGACGAAGACAGTTCACTCTTTCCTCATCACCAATACATGCCAGTCTATATTTTACCATGGGAAAGCGTTTACTACCCAGTTTTCTTTTGATTTTGACCTCCTAAAATTGCCGGTTATTACGCAATAATGCACTCATTTAGCATGTGCCTATCCACAGTGGTGGATGATGATGGTTGGTTGGTTTCTCAGCATCTCACATCTACCGTTCACATCATCAGTTACTTAGTTACGCCAGAGGCCGTATACGCAATCGCTACAGATTACGGTGGATGCAGATTAGTGTAGTGTCGAAATATGAGACAGCTTGATGAGAAGCAGAACATTTAGTTCGGCTATAGATCTTCAATTTCTTTTCATGGAAATATGAAAATCACATCACGTCAGGTAAACGAGAGAATAAAGTGCAAAGCAAATTGAACGTTCGACGTTGATCAATACGCGATGGATAAGCCATGCATTCGACCTCTTTAGCACCGCTAAAGGAGATAGAATGCCTAGTCGTACTTATATAATGATTTGCGGAAACATACCGATGGATGGTCTCAGGGTTTTTATTTTCCCAGACAAATCTGCTAGCAGTTTTCCCTCGAGGAATCGAGGGTTTGATTAACCATAGCATGGGATCCAACGGCTGACCTCGTCTGTATTGCAGGACAAGCAACACTAAGCACTGCGTTCTACGCGTCCCGCAAAAAATAACAACCAAAAACACGAAATTCTTGAAAATGATAGAAAAATCGATAAGGAAAAGCCTGCTTCTTCAGAATCATGAGGCTGTTGTTTGAATGTGAAGCGTTCTTTCTTCTTCTCGCGTTCTTAAATTTTCGTTCAAAAACTCACGTGGATCGCGTGGTTCCCATTTTAGCCACATTACAAGAGTTTCACCTTCACGAATGATTATGCAGGTGGGCCATATCTATTCTAGAACCTTAATGATGCTGAGATATTTGCAAAACTCCGGACTGCAGGTGAACTAGAAGAACTAGCTGAGAAACATGTGAAACGAAGGAGCAGCATGGTGTGGTGGTGAACGCGTTAGATCCCGGAAAGGGTAATAGCTAGCTGAGAAACATGTGAAACGAAGGAGCCGCATGGTGTGGTGGTGAACGCGTTAGATCCCGGAAAGGGTAATAGCGCGTTCGTTCCGTATCGCAGATACCTGCGGTCCGGAATCTCAGCATCATTGTGGTTGAGTCATATATAATAATCTGCAATAAAAAATTGTAATAGTCAGTGAATAAAAGCTAACATAAAGCATTTTATCCTTCGATACATGCAACCTTCTTTTTTGTACTTTTCCCTCCACAAATCCTTCCACTCTTGGCATGTTGCGCGTTTCATCCCTCTCAAAAAACATAATAGTATTCAAAAAAAAAGACGAAAAAACAAACACAAGACAAAATTAGTGTCATCACAAGAAGCTGTTTTTAAATACCTATGCATGAAGCTCTAAAGCTCTCGGAGTTGATCTTTAGGGATGTGCCATGTATTCGACTTCATCAAAAATCGTTTGGAGGTGATTGAATGCATAACTGGCCTTTACAGTGACTCGCGGTGGCCTACCAATGTATCAAGCCAGTGCTGCTATCCTCCCAGACAAGTCTGCTACCAATTTGCCGACTCCGGAGGGATGGAAGGCATGGTGGGCCATGGACGCTGGGATCAATTCCACGTGTTCAACCACTGCGCCACACGCGCCCCTATGGATAGTTCTAATAGTACAATAGCAGATGTCTTTCTCTCAGTAAAAGAAAAACGGTGCGAAATCATTAAGAACAACCTCAATTCACCGTGTGAATTTATTTTTAAACTTATTTATTAGCATAACCTACTAATTTTTTTTTACTGTTGTATAAAAAAGGAGGTCATCTGTGAAGTTGAAGTCGGAATTTCATGTGATATGTTAAAGACTCGATTCGATATTGAAACGCTTTCATCCGTCGTTGAAGACCATAGACGATCTGAGTGAGTGTCTATGATGCAGGTGGCCCGGTTTTGAATGGACATGGTCCCGCACCTTATCCACAAGTGGGTGTTGGTATGGATTCACATTTCTTTGCATCTGTGCAAACAAACACACACACACGTAATGTTTCCATTACATCCTCGAATGATGTAACTAATGCACACACAAGAACACCAACTACAGCGACGAGAGCTACCCGGTACGCGTCCATTAAGCAAAACAATATGGAATTTTTACCATACGCATGTTGTTCTCTTCATGCAAAGCTTTGAAAATTGTTCGCAGCGAATGCTGAAAAACATAAAAAAGCAGAATTACATATTTCGTCACCAATGACATAAATGGTGAGTAGAGCCAAATGATCTTATGGTTTTTAATGATCTTATCACCTAGGACAATAAACGAATATTGGAAGGAAGCCACTGAATGAAAATAACCACGATCAGTCCTTCCACCCAAAGGTAACCTGACCTACAGCTTTAGAGGCCAGAGATTTTAACTGAATATAACTAGTTCACAGAGATGTCTTATGACTGTTCTTTTGCTTTATAATCTTACGACTTTTGTGTAGGTTCTATTTTCAGGAAGGGTTAGAATGACCCAAACTCCAACCCAGAAGAGCTAAGAAGTAGCAAGAAATATTTGAGACATTTTCTTCTTATCTTTGATAACTGACAGAACGTTCTTAAAACTACCGTAGTTTCGAATGGCTAACATTTTAGTGATATTCGCTTTTTCAGGCCCTTAGTAGCAGGGCCTGGTTATAATCTATAACAATATATTTGAGAGACATTCCCAGCTAAAAGACCGTGTTGTCTTCGCTTCTTCTTTTATAACGTTTCTAGCGAACAGTTTGAAATCGGACGTATAAATTGGCAATGAGAGCTTTAGGTCGTTAGCATCGTACGCTTGTCGCAACCGCAACAATGCTGTCGTCTCATCCGGAAATGAGCCATTAAACCATGATGGCGTTTAGCGCCAGCCCCGCCAGGTGTCGAGGTGTTGGTTATGGCAGCCACGGTCGGGCTGGGCGAAATGACTGTTATGGTAGCTGTTGCGACCCTTACAAATTCGGAAGAATTTCCATTGTTGTTGGTAGAACCCTCCTAACGGTTCACCTCATCATCGTGGCTGGGAGGTGTTTCTGGGTGTCAGACTGCGATGTGCAGCGGGAGAATTCCTCCCTCCAGCAGGGTCTTCCAAGCTGAGAAGGAGACCGGCGTTTCCATCAGGAAGCCTAGCTAAGAGTAAACCAATACAGGGATCCACCACCGTCCTGGTATCAAAGTCGTGGTGGTAAATCTACCTCTGATCCACAAGGGCTGCGACTGCCTGTCGAAGTGACGACCTGAGGCAGACTTTGGCTAGGCTGTCTTCGGAATTCCAGGGAATCACAATGGCTTAACTAGCAAATCTCCGAAAAATGGTGATTATGCTGGGGCCCGCACAACTAGTGATGACGGGCCGTTCAAGTATCAAGTAAGTTGGTAGAATGAAAGTGTTGAGACTGATCCTACATGTGCGTATGGAACATCTTAGAATCCTATCCTAAAGTTTCATTTGATTACTTTATATGTCAAAAAATCAGCAGTAAACCCCGCAGAGCTATGAAATGATTTTATTTAGCAAAACCCGATGCCCTGTTGATGAGGTCCTTTTGGTGTTGCATAAAATGTAACATTTAAAATATTATGACATCATCAGCCAGATCTTTCTCTTGACAACTTTACCTGCGTATTTGATAGTTTAAAGATTTTTCAAAGTCCAAATCAGGAATTATTGAAGCTTTTTTGAAACCGCCACCTATTGTCGCGTTTGAATTTCGATTTCGCAACTGAACTGCAACAATTTCTATTGAGAACTTTTTTCGGGAGAAACGCACTGTGTCATCTTTAAGTGCCAATTCGTACACCTCTTGTGAGAAAATTTGCTAAAATCCGTTTACATTATTTTTCTGGGTGTTGAAGAAATTATAGTAAAGTGTACTGAATAGCGCACGTAGTGCAGTGGTTGGAGGCGCCACTGCGACACACTTGAAATCGATCCACGCGTCCATGGCCCACCAAGCCTTCCATCCTTCCGGGGTCGATAAATTGGTACTAGACTTGTCTGGGTGGATAGCAGCACTGGCTTGATAGATCGGCAGGCCACCACGAGTCATTGTAAAGGCCAGATATGCATTCAATCATCTCCAACGATATTTATTGAAGTCGAATGCATGGCGCATCCCTCAGGGATTGATCAACGCCGAGAGCTTTATCCTTTATCCTTTAATGCAAGCACTTGGACATTTTGCGCCATTATTAATTCCAAACATATCCAAGGACACTTTGCTCAATTCTAGTCCACTAGGTTAAAATTATACCCTCGAGAAAACCTGAACTACTCGAAATCGGTTCAATATCATCTTTTTTCGGCCACATCATCAATCCAACGATTTTTTTCAGTCAAAGGTTTTATCAGCAGGAATTGTACTGGTTACAAATCAAGGTCATCTCGATGACACTCCAAAAAATTCTTCACTCACTGACCTCTCGTAAACGTAACTCTCATGGGTCATAAAGATATTACGATGAGCACCACATGAATATTAGCATTATAATGAAGATCGAGCAGTAGGATAAGAGTAAAACTCACAAATTTATGATTGCATGAGAAGGTCATCACGGTAGGCAACCAACACCACCATCGCAACCACCTAAGCCATCATGCTCTCCCACTTCTCCATCTCCCGAGAAATTCCATGATCACGCAAAGAATTTTTTTCCACTAGAAGCTTCAGTTACGAAACTTTTTCAAACTAAAAATTTATATGTTTTTTCATAATCATCGTGTCGTAAACGTCGCGAAGGCATCCGAAGAATCAACGACGAAGACGACGACGCCAAGTCCATCTTCAGAAAATATTTAAAAAAGAAATGTGGAAGAAAAAGAGCAAAGTTAAAAAAAGATGCTAAACTTTACCTAGATCTTTTTGTTATGAGATCAAAAAAGAATAAAGCTCTCGGCATTGATCAATCCTTGGGGTATGCGCCATGCATTGACTTCATTACGCATCGTTTGGAGGTGATTGAATGCATATCTGGCCTTCGCAGTGACTCGCAGTTGCCTACCGATGTATCAAGCCATTGCTGCTATACTCACAGACAAGTCTGGTATCAATTTGCCGACCCCGGAGGGAAAGGAGGTTTGATGGGCCATGGGCGCAGGGATCGATTCCACATGTGTGTTGCAAGGTCCCTCCGACCACTGCTCCACATACGCTTTTTTTTGTTATGAGTTAATAAAAACAACACCGTTTCGTTATGAATCGTATGACCTTTATATTTGTTTAGAGCAAAGTTGTACGTTTAACGTTACAATCGTTCTGTGAGATCGTTGTAAATTTTCAATGTTTTCTATCAGTATTACTCTCCGATTTCGACCAAAAGTGAGGAGATATTGGGTGAAAAATCCGCTGAACATAACTGGTTTTATATCAACGATGCTGAGATATTTGTAAAACTCTGGACCGCAGGTATCTGCGATAGGTAACGAACACGGATTGTCTTTTCCGGGGAGTAACGCTTTCACCACCACACCATGCGGGTCCTTCGTTTCGTCTGTCTCTCAGCTAGTTTTATCGATCTTTGCCATCAGCAATCACCCTTCAGCATCGTTGAGGTTATATATCACATTATACCCTGCCATTAAAAATAGTAGGCAGCAAATAAAACGGTTAAGATTGTGATTATGACTAATTTAGTTGATCATTAATTTATTCATTTATTTGCTTTTCAAACATTTGTAGACGTTTATCCCACAAGTTTCAGCCCGTTTATTTATTTATTTATTTTTCCATCATTCATTTATTTGTTTATTGATGTACATTCATTTTGGGTCCATTCCATTCTGGAAACAAATAGCGCCGTTCAGTCTTACGTAAGACGGTTACCGTAGTGCAGTAAGTTTCATGAAAAGGCCAAAGGTTAATTTCGATTTGGGTTTTCGATCAATTTTTGATTAGAAACGAAATGTTGCTTTTCTGTTGAATGGACTCCATTTGCACATAAAGCTAGGATACGGTGTAGTTACTAAACGATCAATAATTCAATGGAATATTTTTGATTGTCCTTGACTGCTTCGGTATTCCTAAATAGTATCGTCTTGTATCAAATACCTTTTGACCTGTAGTGCTCCTTCAGTAAACGATCGTACAGTTAGTCATATGGGATGAATATTTGCATATGAGCTTTTCACTAGATTATCCTAACCTATTGAACCTTCACTATGCAAATCTACTGGTGAAGAAGTCCTTAACGTTGGCGAGCTGAGGATAATCGCCTGTACGGGTCATCGACGGCCGAAGTTCATCAACGAGGTCCGACAACGAGGGCAACACAACCACATCAAAACGTGCTCGTATCGAAAGAACAATAAAAGGACAAGGGAAAAAACGACAAGAAAACGATTACGGGAAGGTTATTTCTGAGCATAAAACATGACCTCGGCTTGTCTTTTTGTCTTAAGAGCACTCCGCCGTTATCTGACCGCCGGCATCTCCGCGCCTTCCTTAATGGGACCATGAAGGGTAGGGTAGGTTAGTAGTTGAGAATCTACGTCTCATGACTGAAGTCTCCTTAATCCCTATGGTCTTTTTTATAGGAATAGTGACTATAATATTCATACCACAGAATACGTTTGTTTAAACGATAATAGCGAATTGTTTGTTCAAAGATTTTTTAGACTCTTAGATATTATAGATCTAAATCGAGACTCTTTCAGAGCATAAGGCTAGCTTCAATTAGATCACAAGGCAGTCTCCACTACTCTGAAGGATTTTGTCTTAAAACAAAGCTCTTTTTTAGGTTACTTGGGAAAATTAGCAAGTGTGGCAAACTGGCGTGAACGAAGAAGGAGAAGAGGAAACAAAATTCTCCATGTACTCATTTTACGAGTCAGTGAAGAAGAAAGAGAACGTGTATTGAAAAAAAGTAAGAATCAGATCAGAAATAAAGGAAAAACATGAAACGAAAGGAGAGAATAAAGTGCTTACCGTCCTGGTTTTGCCCGTGGTACGACAAACGTCTGTGATAGCGGTTTGGATATCTTTGATATTTCACTCCAAGTAGTATGTATATTCTTTTATTTTTACATAAACGGTAACTGTTTATTGTAATATATGTAATATATATGTTTATTGTAGCATATATATATATATATATATTGATCAACGCTGAGAGTATATATATATTCTCTCGGCGTTGATCAATCCCTGAGGGATGCGCCACGCATTCGACTTCATCAAACATCGTTAAAGGTGACTGAACTCATGTATAGCCTATACAATGACTCGCGGTGGTCTACTGATGTGCCTGCCCAGTCAGTGCAGCTATCTTCTCAGACAGGTCTGGTACCAATTTGCCGACCCGGGGGAATGGAAGATTTAGTGAGTCTGCCGTGGGACCGTGAAATAATACACATGTAATCTCTGGTACGACACCCTACTGGTAACCCGCCACCTCCATTCTGTCGCGAAATTGTTATCAGCTTTGGAAGAGCTTTGTTCGAACCACGAGGTCATGCATCATTTGCGGTGAATGCTTTAAAACTCTGCAGTGAAATTGTTTCAAAATTAATAGGAGGATTGAGTCAATCAAAATTTAGCAGCATGCATGAAGGAGACGAAGACCTCGAGTGAAAGTTGAACCCACACACAAATCTCAAGACATTCGATGATGGTAGTTGCGAGACAACGAACTGAATAGGGAAAGCGCTAAGATCCATGCAGAATATTTGATGCCGGATCATTCAAAAAACAATAAGCAGTAATAAAATAAACCTTTAATTCAAGTGCAGTTGAAGGTGTAACGTCCTCTTTAGATATCTGCTGACATCACTAACGCTGGCATCATAACGTCAACGTCCCCAACCAGAAGAACATCGAGTCGTATATGTGGTGGTTAGGTCGCACATTGCATTCGAACGAACGTGTTCCATAAGCTTACCATGTGGTCCGCAGGCGTGCACATGTTCTTAATGGTTGGCTGGCTCGTCTACCTTCTGCTTTTCATCTGCTTCTATGCCTTCATCACAGCATCTTACGTAATTTCAACGAGAACCGTCTGTGTCACAGATGCTGGTAACGTATGTGAGTGTGAGGGTGTGTGTGCCTTATTGACACTAATGCCAGATTGTCCACCAACGGAACACCATCCACACCATTCCCTATCGCCACCACCATAGCCAAACGACCAGCGATGAGCACCAAATTATTCTACTTGAGTCTGGACATCAGTGGGAGGGGCACTGATCGTAAACGATCAGAAGACAGAAGATTTACAGTAGAAGAATAGCTCTTAAATGCGGGTTTCTTGTTGTTAAAAGTCGTTTTCCACAAAACGACTCGTTTGGTACTGCTTCCTTTTCCACCAGCAGACTTGCCTAGTGATTTGATCTAATAACCATACTTAATGATTATGATTAATTAGTAATATTTCGATTCATTTACCAAGTAAACACAAAGTCGATAAAATCTCAAAGGACACCTTTAGGGATACAGATTTCGGGGCTTTTCCTTTGTCACTGCTTTCAAAGCACTAGAAAAAGCTTCTACATTAAACCAATGAAAACCCAGGTGTTAACGCTTGGCGAGAACTGAAAAAAGTCAATATGAAAAACTCGGCGATTAATGAGAATAAAAAACTAGACTTGGTTTGGCATTCTGAGCTTTTCCATGAAATCCTTGTCATATCCGATTTGAAGTTGACCATCACATTAGATAAGCTGACTAACGAATAGCATGCGCCCCAGCGCCAATACCGGCGCCAATTGTAGCCAGTCGAGATTGTGCTACGCAATCTGTCATAACAATGTGTTGTGGATCGAGTCAATTCGATTTGCTCCAGTCCTTCTGGCTCCTTGTGTCGCCACGAATCAACGTCTGTCCCATGGAAATCACACACACATAACACATGGTAGTCACCAAACCTATCGAGATTCTCTCGAAAAGGAAATCCACTAATGTAGTTGTGTTTCGTGAAGGAAAACATTCCACTGAAGCTTAATAAAAACATTAGTGTATCGAAGAAAAGCTTAAAGAGATTCATATAATGGCATTTGTTCCTAGTGAACTCAGTGCCGAATAGTCAGTCTTGAAGTTATTCTACACTCTTCCTTTTCCTTTTCTTCTATTTCTTTCTTTTTTTTTGACATCTAAAATGAAGCGTACTTTTATTAGAGCGCTAAAGAACAGCTGATTAGTGCTTTAAACTTTACCCCACCTATTTACAAATAACTTTCCAGTGGATTTAATTTGTTTGCGGTGAAAGCGCATTCAGTTGTAAATATACCTTTAATGATATTCTAAACTTATAAAACGAATGCAAAAAAAGACACAAAACGGACTATTTTTGTCCTTTATTCTATTTATTTCCTTATTATTAAATTAACATTTATTGATTGCGACCAGAAAAACGTCAGCTGTAATCGTACTGGACGAATGCTCCTAAAGGGTTCAAAAGTTCAGTCCCACCACTCCGCTACCCAAACACCCCACTCAACATGCGCAAAATCATGTCCAGTCGTCTGTTTCCACTAGACAGAAGAAAGGCTATAAATTAAGGAAGATATTGTGTAAGTATTAGTTTTTTCGACTATAAATAGAACCTTGCATCCCTCCGGGGTCGGCAAATTGGTACCAGACTTGTCTGGGAGGATAGTAACACTAGCTCGACACATCGGTGTAGACCACCTTGAGTCATTGTAAAAGCCAGATATGCATGCCATCACCTCCAGATGCTTAGTGAAGTCGAATGCATGGCGCATCCCTCAGGGATTGATCAACGGCAAAGCTTTATCCTTTACTCTTTATAAATAGAACCAATCCCTTACTGTTATCTTAAGTTAATTTAATTTTCGCAACAGTTTTTTTGAGATATGGTGTTACGTTGGTACGCCATTTGTTCATGAATGCTGACAATCTCGACGAGAACCAGGTGCACGTGTTTTTTCTTCTTGATGAATTTCAGATAAACCGCTATTAAAATTACCATAGTCGATGACTAGCAGATGAACTTGAAGTAGTCAGTCAGCTTTCGCACCCAGTCACTGCAGGTGTCTCGTCCACCTGCAACGACGGCTGCAACACCAGAAGCACCAACGGCTGCCGTCCTATATGAAATCGAACATAATCTGGATTACCCTCCTGGGTTACTAAGCTAGCAAGAATTTGATAGGAATGATTCATTCGGCTAGCGTTTCGACGCATTGGTTTTCTTCTTAGCAGGACTGATCTTAATTAATAGCGTCGAGGTTAAATGACGGTCGTTTTGAAAACTATAAACAGGGCAAATTTATGCCACTTGCTATTGGTAGGAAGAAAAAAACATTTAGCAGCGCTGTAATATAAATTAAATGAAATCCAAATGTAAAATTGTGTGCTTTTAAACAAAAAGTGAAAACTCGGCCTATTACAGTAGCTAAGTCTTCCCATAGATTTGAAGATGACGGATCTCCTTTAGGTAATCTCTAATTAAATACGTCTACAATTTCAGTATTTCATACTGAACTTTGGCGCTTTAAACCACATTAGTGACTGTCAGAAGCAGAAGCAACTAGGAAATCTTCTAGCATAGCTAATTCTTCAGGTTTCTTCTCTTGAACTATTCCAATAATTGAGAGGCTTTCGTGGTCGCGAAAAATCACACTGGTCGGTAACCAAGAACGGTGATTTGCTGCTTGAAAATGATTTTAGTTTTTAAGGCTCTCCGTGAAGCAGTGTAATGAGCCTGCCCTTGGAAAGGAAAATCGTGGTTCGATCTGGCCCGGGGTCTAAGTTTTGCGAATATCTCCGCGTCTTTGTGGTTATTTTGTTTCTTGTTTCATGAAAGCCGTTGCTTTCCAGAGTCATTATCACAAGCAGCTGTCTTCAATTCTTGTGGATCAGAGGCGGATTTGTCATCGTGAGAGTATGTTGCCTCCAGGCTCCCTAAGTGACTCCTGACTCCGGTTTACTTTTAGTTCGGCTACCGTTTTCCCTACCGAGAGGTCAACCACTCTTTGATGTAGAAATCACGTTTCCATCACTGCCAAACTCTAAAGATAGTAGGTCTTTTCCTAAGTTGTCAATTTTAGCTAATAACAAAAAATAAATGAAGAGCTTTTAATTTTGTTTAAATGCACCACCACACATTGAAATAGAAACAAAATAAAGATTAAAATAGAAATATTCGAATCTTGGAAGCACCAGCCGAAGAAAGGAAAATACAATATAGTACTATCGTGTGAGTTGCCTAATTGGATCGACTTTCTGCAACGCATTTTTACTTTTTGTCACCTATAATAAGCGCGCGTGTGGTACAGTGGTTGGAGGCGCCACTGCGACACACACGTGGAATCGATCCCCGTGACCATGGCCCACTAAGCCTTTCATCCCTCCGGAGTCGGCAAATTGGTACCAGACTTTTCTGGGAGGATAGCCTCACTGGCTCGATAAATCGGCAGGCTAGAGCAAGTCATTGTAGACGAGTGATATGAATTCAATCACCTCTAACGATACTTAATGAAGTCGAATGCATAGTGCATCCCCCAGGGAATGATCAACGCCTAGAGCTTTATCCTTCTATCACCTGTAACCTGTTTATCGCCTCACATAGAACACTTTCTGCATAAGTGCTTCTGTTTTCAATGCAGTATTCTTTTTATTGCTTTCTATTTCTATCAATGAATTGATGAAATAGTGAAGTATTGGTCGAGACAGCCTGGATGATCGGAGATGAAGCACCCATTCATCATCGCCACGCGCCACAGCTGGTCATTGGGTTCGGATAAGCCGTGAAACATGAAGAGTTTCACCACTTTCATAAGAGGTGCTTAAATGCTGCCATAGGCAATCAGCCAGAGTTTGCCTTAAGAAATAAATGCATTCTCGGTTAGTGCACTTGCTAGAGGCGAACCTGAACCTTATCTCTTATAGTGTAAAACAATTTTCAGCTTCTTTTTTGCAAAACTGTCGTAAAGAATTGAACCTGAATTTAATATGAGATACATTTGAGGTAAATCACGCACATCTGCATGAACGTGGCAGCACCTGCAGCATGGAAGTTGTTAGTTATTCCGGAGCGGCGAACACAAGGAGCGCATCTCCTGAGCCCATCTGCGCCTCGTCGCAAGCACATGGTCACTTTTAACGCACGTTGAGCCACTTATCCGCCATCTGCGAACACACAAGGTACCTTTTGGATTGACTGTCTGAAAATTTCCCCTGTGAGGCCGACTGATCAGTGGAAACTCAGTAAAACTGAATAGAGGAAAAACACTAAGCAATTCAAAATTTTGCTATGCATTTTTACTTATAATAAATAATACGTAGCTATAGTGTACACTAACCGATTCCGAAATTGGAAATCCAACAAAAAGTATCAAAGTGGAAACTATTCGCGCAACGCTTGGATGAGAGTCGCCCATCTTGACTGTAAGTGATTCTAAACTAAAAACTTTCAATAGTCTCTGAGAACAACAAAGAGTGCAAGAGACAAAAGCGTCAAATCCGATGCGTGTGTGGCGCCTTCAGATGCCATTTGTGCGATGGCGTTGTGCCCCCTCAGCTGCCGGCCAACTGTTGGCGCCTAAGGCGGCATCTGCCCGCGTCGCAGCTGTCAGCCAGAAATTCGACCTATTCCAGGCAGACAGGCACAGACACAGACGTACACCAAATGCCGACCATATTTATTACTGCCTACAAACTTGTCCAAGTCGCATTAGTGATCGCCCTTATTACTACATAGTGAACAAAATCGTCCAAATCCGATTACGCTCATACGACTTCGTTGTATGCCCATCAACTTGTAGATCTTGTCATATGCAAATTCGGCGATTCGATTTATTCTCCCCGGCTGTTTAAATGGAACTGGTAGAAGAAAAGTTAAGAAAGCATAAAGTATTAGTGGACGAAACGAATGGTACATGATTTTTTAATATAATTCTAATATCGCGCTTATGACGCAATGGTTGGAGGCGCCATGCAACACACACGTGGAAACGATCATCGCCCCATGGCTCATCAAGCCTTTCATCCCTCCAGAATCGACAAATTGGCACCAAACTTGTCTGAGAGAATAGCATCATTTGTTGGATATATCGGTAGGCCACCGCGAGTCATTGTAAAGGCCAGATATACCTTCAATCACCTCTAGACGATGCCTAATGAAGTCGGATGCATGGCGCATCCCTCAAAGACTGATCGACGCTGAGACTTCATCCTTTTTTAATTTAATTCTAATATCGAGAATATTTTATTGGAAGTCATTACCAAAGGCTGTCAAGTAGATGAATACCTATGTGAACTCCACTGAATGCGGTTCTACCTCACTCGTTTGAGTACGTTTGTGGCTCTGAGTATGCTGATGAATGCTCATTTGCCTCTGACGGAAATCCATTTAGCGTTGATGATCTGGATGTTCGACCCGCCATTGCTAAGCACATTTTGATGACAAGAAGCATTCGTATGGAGAAAAGCTCTAAATAATTTCTAAATAGGATAAAAACGAGGACTTCTACCGCTTCTGTGTTAATTCTTAATTCTTATATTTTAGCAAAATCGAGTGACTGGCTAAGGAATTTCAATGATGGAGAAAACCAACCCAATCTGGTACTATACCAGTGAAATGGAAATCGGTACTATGGACAACACGATATTTCAGTGGGCAAGGTAATGTGGGAAGGTGGAGAGATAGTGAACACAATAAAACCATGTTTCTTTTTGTAAATCATCCATAAAAATTCAGGATGACGATTTGATACAAGACAACGGCTTTCTTTAAAAGTTTATTGCTCTCTTGATAGTCTCAAATATATACAATTGCGTAGAAATAACGCAAACAACAGCTACTGACGCGATGTCATCAGCAAATACCCGATTTTCATAGAAAAGTTGTGTCATGCCGATTCGTGACCTTTAACCTTGCTATTATTATAAACGCCCTCAGCAATCCGACATGGGTCAGTCAGTGGCGTCGAGTTGGCTACGCGGCCTCAGGCTTGCTGACGGAGCACTGAGCCAACAAATCCTGTAGACCGTCAGGAAGTTCATTCTCTTTGTTGTTCTCCAACTGAGACTGCAGCTCTCGTATGTATCTGATTGTGGACAGAACGAGTTCCAGTTGAGAACTATCCTCGTCCGAACCGACAAGGCGGCGTAGTGTTGACTCGACCTAAAAAGTCCTGCATATCGATCCTTTTGTTCGAGTTTATTGTACTTTCTCAACATTCACAATGACAAAAAAAAGGAAATTTGTTCAATTACTTCTTTTTATTTTTTAAGTTTACACCTGAGTGGTAGAAGAAATTTTATATATGATTTACGCTTTATGAAATAAGAAAACTGCGTCAAATCCTGGGATATTTGTGTGCCACTTACTTTGTCAAAAAGGAAATGAAACCTTTTAGGACTTTTCACAACAAAAGTTAGCAAAAGTTTTCGACGTGGAACTGAAGTTACCTATCTTTCCGAAATGATTTCAACTCTGAAGATCATGCACAGATAATTTTAGGAAACAGAATGAGATTATTTATACAAGGTTCTAATAACCGCTTCTCGAAACTGTATTCGATAACAGGCATTCGAAACATTTCTAAATGGATGGCTTCGAAATACTCACCTTGAGTTTTTCCTTTCGCTCAGCTGATGATTTACGAATTCGTCCTGATGGTGAGAGTGGAGCAGTCGGACGAGTTTCTCTATGCATAGCCTTCATGGTTACGTTGTGTAATGGTCTTCAGAAGAGTAAGAGGACAGAGCAGACGTTCCTGGAGATCGGTGGAATTCGGAATGCTCGCCAGTCGGACGGATGGCGAGTAGAACTCGACCACGCCCCTTCTCGTCTGGCCACGCCCGCTCACAGGTGCGCGGCCACACGTGATGGCCGCCGTCGCCGCCGCCTAGACGGAACAACGGAGACGGAAGAGTTTCGGTCAGCTGCTATTGTCCGTCGTGTTCGGAATGAATCCTCGACTCGAAAAAGGCAAACTCCTTTTGGAAATGCGTGATATTCGTCTCATTTCGTTGAGTGCTGTTTAAAAATCTTCAAGAAAAAAACATTCTGTGCCAAAGGCATAAGAAAAAGAAAAGGATTCCCATCTGAGAAACCCACCAAATCTCCTAGCCGACGCAAGCGCAGTACAATTTTAGTGCACAGTAGCAAAGGATCTGCATGTATCGTAATACTGTCTTAACCCGGAGTTTGTCAAGCCTTTCTTTAAAATACAATATAAAGAAAAAAACAATGAAACTGAAGTCAGTTGCGTTAATAACTAATAATTCCACTGAGAATTTAACACTGCAGGCTCGTCCCTAGAACGACTTCATTCAATAGGACGATAACGGACAATTTCCCTTCTGAACGAGATGGTCGTAATTTTGTGGTTTCAAACAAAAACAAAAAAAAAAGTAAACTCGGACCGTTGATTCAAGTCATAACGATTGTTTGAATTGGGTTTTTACAATAATAATTCCCCTGGCGAACAATTGAGGAAGCTCCGAACATCACTATTCTGTGCTTTTCGGATCGCTTGATAGGGATTTAGGACACTCTCAAGGGATGGACAGCTTCGAGGGGAACGGCGTCCGAACCATTTATCTTCTGCACATGAATTGCACTCGGTTGCACTGCGCTATAGCACTTAGTTACTGGAAGAAAAATAGTGCAAAATTTCATCCCATAAGTGATAAGTGCTATGATACCACTATAGAATCGCATAAAGCTAAAAAAATTAATTAGCTAAAAGTAGTTGGTTTTCGCTGTCACTTAAAAAATTTCTTATTATTAACGTCTTGTATAATTTTATTTTTTATTCAAAGGCTTTACTTGGGCAAACAAACTCCTTGTTTTTTTGTAAGTGGTATTTTCTATTGATTTCCTGAAAAAAATCTATTACTTATGGAAGGAAGAGTTCAAAAAAATACAAGAAATGGAAATTTTCATCCGAACTCCCTAAGTTGTCGAAAGGACAAGTTTTTCCAGTTCAATAAACTATTTAGTGAACTAACTAACTCAGTGCATTTATAGCTATTTCAGGGTCCGTGTGGCGCAGTGGTTGGAGGCGCCACTGCGACACGCACGTGGAATCGATCCCTGCGCCCAAGGCCCACCAAGCCTTCCATTCCTCCGGGGTCAGCAAATTGGTACCAGACTTGTCTGGGAGGATAGCAGCAGTGGCTCGATACATCGGCAGGCCACCACGAGTCATTGTAAAGGCCAGATATGCATTCAATCACCTCCAACGATACTTAATGAAGTCGAATGCATGGCGCATCCCTCAGGGATTGATCAACGACTAGAGTTTTATCCTTATTTACAGCTATTTCGTATATTTCTTACTGTCTTTCAGTGTCAGCATGTCTCTGGTACCAAACACTTTTTTGATTACTACGATTTTCTGCTCCTCTGCTTGAATTTAACACATGAAGGATACTTTATAAACAAGTAAATAAATCGGTTGTTTAAACAATAAACGAATTAAAAACTAGGAATTGCACGATTTTGAAGTGTTCGAAAGTTCATTTACAATTGTAGAAATATTTCCTAGAAGAACGATGACCTCGATGACATCTGTTTCGGTGCGCGGAAACTTTCGATAACTGAGAGTTTTGAGCGAAAGTGAATAAGTGAAATTCCTTGGTAGTTTGCCGCCGCTGCCGTCGAATTGTCCTCGGAGAAAATCGAAGGTGGTCGCCAAAAGTAATTGGCTTTATTTCTAGAGACATCCCAGATTTCATACTTTCCTTTTTCTATCTTCTTTCTTTCTTAAAGTTTGGAAAGAGTTCTCGTTCGGTGAGCACTCCTCATTTCATGTCATTTATTACTGTTGTAACAATTTTTACTCGTTTTCACTCCTGAGGACAAAGAACTACTGACCTGTGAAGAGTAGAGGGTGAGTAAGCTTTCTGTAACCTTTACCATAGGAATCATCCGGGTTAATAAAAGTGTTTTCCATATCTTCTCGTTATAAGTTTATTGCAAAATCAAGAATACTCCTTAAATTACGATTCTGTTCCAAGAATCTTAAACGGTATGAAATGTGATCGATTCATTATCTTCTTTTATGGGAATAATCAACGTCACCTCTATCATATACTCTTTGTTAGAAAGTGACAAATATTGCTTGAAATATCCTGCTATACCACGAAATCTGATGGTTATGGTAGGTGGGAATCGCCCATATGGGAACAATCTTTTCCACCGTAGGCGGTATCCGAGATGATTAGCAGTTCCGCTGGGCTTTTTGTTGTTGGGTGTCGGGGTGTGTGTGTCGTCTGGTTTGCATGTGTCTGCCTTCGGTGGTGATCATTTTCGATTTGAGTACGCAGGTGCGTTGCCCAGGTGTCCAATATATACGCTATGGTCTTTGAAGCACCGTTAGCCAGTTATAACAGCGTTTCAATTAAACCCCATTACGAGAGGGTTTGATGATTTTTCAGACACATGCTCAGCAGCACGGTCGGAGTTTTCTGGCTTAGACTGAAAGAAGTAGTCTTTTTTGTTCACCAATATCGCCTTAGTTTTTAGCGCTTGGCTCAGAAAAGTCGGTTTTTGTCATCAAGTCTATTAACCTAGAAAATACCCACGATTTGCTAATGTGTTAAGGTAAGCCTGTCCAGGCAAATAATGTAGGGCTTAAGGTTGGCCGTTCAAAAAAGACTTTTAGAAGATGGTGTTCAGCAAGTGATGTGCATTTTTGTCATCTAAGCTCAAAGGACTGGAGCTCCGCCGATTTACTCTTGCATTTTAAAGGCAACTAGTTAGAGTCCGTATAGAAGATTGAAAAAAATGGGCTTCATCTAAAAACAAGAATAGCACCGAATAAAGAAACTGATGAAAGTGGGTGAATCGGGTTACAAAAAGGTACTAGAGCAGTAAACTTTCGAGGTGTTATCCATCTTCAACCAGTTCGTCGAGGTTAAAGCTGCCATGACAACTTTGATAAATTTCTACCTTATTAGATGAAATCAATACATATATTTTCAACGTTGATAAATGTTGTGTAGATTATGAACTCTGTGCTCGACAACCTACTTATCAACTTCTTTCCTAAAAACTTCATGCGATGAGAAAGGTGACCAAGAAAAATTAACATCTTTTGACAATGAATGCACAACATCCATTGTTCCGCGACTTTCATTACTGACTTCTACGAACCGTTTGGTGACCTTTCGTCTTAGAAAACTATAAAGCCTTCATTGGAGCTATATTTTCTTTTTTTGGTGTTAGATTATTTTCTAGTACAATCAGAATCGGCTCCTCACATGGGTGGCAAAAGTGGGTACTGAAATCGACGCATTGTAGGTATTATTCCTCACTTCTAAAATTGAAATTCCTACACTTCTGTTCTGCTCATACTTGGTTGTTCATTCTGATCACTTTAAAGTGGATGCTCTTTACTAGTAGATGCATGGATGGATGGATGGATGGATGCAATCGGATTCCTATATGAAGCGCCATATGCGGCTTGGCTGGAACTGAATGGAGAGGGAAAAGTGGAGACAGCTGGCACTGAAGCACTAATTGCGCCGACAGCGGCACCCCCTCAAGCCTCAGGGCATTACTGATTCCGGAATCAAGTCACCATGTGCTCAGCTGCCTGCACCTTTTATGGCCTCGTCCACTCTAAAAATGAACGGAGGAGCTTGAGGGAGATGGATTTATGGAACGGCTATCGTTTCCACATCCTATAAAAATGTTTTCTGACAAAAGGAAAAGATTCGTACTTTTTATGTTAAACGGATTAAAGCCGAAAAATTCTTCTGATAATAACATGTAAAAATATTTGGGACCGTATACATTAAATTGGAGCTACCACTACGGATCCTCTTGAAAAGAACACATCTGGTTTCAAATAGTAATCATTGAATGAAAAGCCACATAATGAGGCAGTTCAAAATGGGCTTTTCTTTTAATTTTTGAAAATATATAACTAGATTAATCATTTCAGCTTATATTAAAAAGGAAGGAAAGTAAAAGGAAAAGGAGAAAACTCTAGAACATGAATTTTCGCTGAACGAAGCACCAAACTACGTTTAACTATTGACTAGATTGCTACCAGTGCACAGTGCAATCATATGATGTAGACAATCACCACCTATAGTAACGTCCTCAGCCACAAAATCCAGTTCCCTTTAGCGTCGCTTTCGACGATGTTGGCCATCTGTGGTTGGGTGACCGACCGAGTACGACGTCCGTCAGTTCGTCGGTCATTTAAAGTGTCGGCATGATAGACACACCACTTCGGACCATATGCATATCGTATCGGATTGTTCGGATGGGCCATTGCAGCAACCTCGAAGAATGGCGCACCACACCTGCTTCGGACACTTAACAAGGCTTCCAAATAACTACCATTACATGAAAGGGGAAATGTCATTGTTGTTACCACTCCCATTGCCAGCACCTCAGAGTTTTGAGTGGAAACGTAGCTTCAGTATGCTGGGGGAGCGATGGGATGATTCTGAACGACTGTGCTACTTATACAAGACTTATTCGAAGATATTCGGGAGGGGGACGCATGGAATAGCTGGGATGATTTGCAGAGACGAATGAGGCAGTCAAAGGTGAAAGTAGGAGAATTTGGGGATAGAAAGAAAAGGAAACCCTAGATTCGAATGCAATGAGAAAAAAACAAAGAATAAAATACAAGAAAGAAGAATGAAAAAATGATCAATAAAATCGGAAATCTTGTTGGTTATATGGGCTCTTCGTGTGAAGCCTAGCCATTGTTCAGCGACTTATGCTTATATTAACAAAAATGTACTTATAATAAATTTATTGCCGGACCGGACCAGTTGAAAAACATGTGAGAAAAATTTCTAGCTTTGCATTCTATAGAGACGTCTTGTAAATAGTAAATAAAGCAGTAAAGAGTAAATATTTATAAGTACTTCGAATATTGAGGGCAGTATGGATACGACGTGTTCCTTGTACCCAGTTGGGCAAGTGTGTCAAAAATACTCGTGAAAGATAACTAAGAAAAACGATAGGATTCGGCAAACGAAACACAGTAATTCTTTGTGTTTTGTCGTGATTTGTAGTGTTTTTGGCCTGACACCATACCACCTGGCAGATGCTTCCTCCTATCAACAACAAAATGTCGCCTGCATATGTTTGTAGAGACGGTCAGATTTTTTACTGCTGACGGATTACTGTAGCTTAATCCATATGCCAAAATTGTCCCAGTGATCTAAACTGCTTATCCGGAGTTCGTAAAGGTTCCATAAAACCATAATAGTCCATCTTTCTAACTTAGCGCTCTTTTTTTTTGTTGGCCCAACTTTTCTCATTTTAGCCTATCCATTAATTAGACCCATTACAAGTTATTCGTTCGTTGCATTGCTATCGATGCTTGGTACTGATGAGAATTAAGCAAAACGAGAGGCAATCTTTCTGCAGATTGTTCTCTTTAGAACGAACTCGATTCTGGAAGAACGTCTCAATGAGTATGTTAGTTATGTTAGTTACAGTTTTCTTCCTGAGCTTATTTTGTCGTCGCGATTGGTTGTGTGACTTGAGCCCTACTGATCTTCTTTGCTGGGGTGAAATTCTGCAATCCTTAGAGCATTTTGGTGACTTTCTGCCGACGTTTTTTCACTCCATTAATTTTTAATTTCTTATAAAAATAATAATAATTTCTAATTGTCCAGGAGTTCAATGAATTTGTAATGAATAGTTCTTCATGGAAGATGTAATCTTCTCGCGAATTGTTCTTAGGTGCTTCATTTGCATCCCAAAAGATCGTGGACTCCCATAATCTCAATGAATTCACAATTCGTCGTACCACATTGGGCGAGTAAGCAATGGATCACATTTTGGCCACCAAAAAAATTATAAAACACTTCTTAACGACAATTTCATTGCTTTTTGTTCAGCTGATGTTCAATCCAATCAACTGCCAAGCTTTTCGACTTTGCGATTCAATTTAAGTTACCTATGGAGGTTGTAGCTTCAGCGGGTAATTTTTCTCTTATCCCTTTTCGTCTTCACAGCGCTCAGGTTTCTTGACGAGACTTTTGAAATCAGTCCTTGACTACACGTTTGTCTATGGCACGTCTAGCGTGGAAGTGCCATGATTTTTCACCCATGTAAGCCTTTGTGAGGCAAGTCTCCAATAATAACTACAGGGCTTAAAAACAACAAAACGACTCTAAAGGAGAGCGTCAATCATGGCTGCACTGAATAAATTTTTGCCGTTAACAACCTCGCGTTTTCTCATCAGCAAAACAGAGGGCCACCATAATTGAGAGCAACTAGTTCTCAAGTGCTTCCTTTCCTTTTTGAAATTCTATGCAAAAAAGCTCTATCGATAGAGAATGAATAGGAGTTACAAAAAGGAAATTTGGAAATTTATAGGGTGTCTTCATTTTTCCACAAGTCCGAAAGAGCGGACTTAAAAGTGACAAAAAATAAAAATTACATGCCATCATAAGGGAGCTAAATCTTTTTATTTTCTCCTTCTATATTCTTTAAAATATGGATGCACCTTCGCCCATGAGTTAAGGAAATACGCTGTATAGGAATATACGGTAGATATCGCCGAGCGAATTTCCGTAGAGTGGATGAATCACTTTTTGAATGAGATTGCATTTTGCGAACACATACGTTGGAGCAGCAGTAGCAGCAGCAGCAGTCGTTGGACACATGTAGATCGTTTGAAATGGTGAGAGAAAATTCTTCAAAAAACACGACATCTGTTTTGCCATATGCGAACGACGGCACACACCTGCGAGGATCCAGATCGTAACATCATCTGCTTGCTGGCTGGCTGACGTTCCCGTTCACTCAAGTGGATCGTCGGTCGACTAGGAGCTGGCCAAGGGACTGGAATGTCATCTCCGCGCCGGCAGCATCATTTCACTCCAGCGGCATTACCAAGACTTAATGTTGATTACCTTTTGGTGACGTCTTACTGGATCGGAGACGTTCACTTTGAGGTGTCAACGACTTGTCATCGTCTTCTCGTAGATAACATCAGCCGTGATTTCTTTTGTTCCGTCAACGCAGATCTGTCATTAGCCATTGGCAATCATCCGTTTCCAAATGTGTCTGGGGCAAAATCATAGTGGAATTTTAGAAAGTCGAAAAAGAGGGAGGAAAATGAGAAAAGAAATGAGTGGAAATGAATTGTTTGCTGTGCTGAGAAAATGTTCAGACATCATAGAAGAACTTTCTGAATTTATTTTCAAATAGTAAACAACTTTATAAAAATATGCAGTAAGAAGTTAGATAGAAGCTGATAGAAAACTTACCTCGGTCATTATTTCTGCATTCCTCTGTTCCGAAGAAAAGAATGGTGCGAACATATCATTTTCAACTTCTATGAAAAAAGACCACTAAAGGAGATTCAAAATTTCCATTAGATGAATTCCACTGCCTTTGATCCTTTTGGTATTCCGGTTTCGGCGATAAATTGTGTAATTAAGTTCCAACGCAATAATTATGTAATAAATAAGTCGAGAAAAATATTTACATCGCCTCTCATAGCTTTTTGGAAGAAATATCAACGAACTCGTGACTGTGAGTTTTGGCTGACCTTGACAGTATCCCCCAGCGACGGAATTCTATGGATGAGCTGGCCCGGTGGATGCGGGAGACGGCACTCGGATGGCGCGTTCCCAGGCCGCAGCTGTCAGCAGCAGCCGGCCGTCTCATGACTCGACGCCGACACGCCAAGTGCCCTATTAGGAACGAACTATGGGAAAATTCTCATGAGAAACACTCCCGATCATGCGATCTATGAAAAATTCGTCCATTTGCAGCGCTTGTTGCCACACACAAGCAAATTATCGGATGGGACATTGATATCGAGGTAGATTGGAATGTAACTTTTAGCCTTCGCCGATACGGTGACCTGAGCAGAAGACTTTCTTTTTCTTTGTTTGGTGCTCTTCGTCATTTAGAACGAATCTCTAACATAGATATCCAAGCGCAAAGCTAGAATATATTAGGGCCAGAAACTGGCCCAAATTTCAGTACAAAATTGCCCCAATAGGTGTCGGTAGCACCTTGGTCATGTATAGTGCGTTGATCCGCAGCCACAACAGTGGTGCACAACCATGTCACCTGGCCAATCCACCGAAACACACGTACACGCCATCAACGCCATAATTTGTGGTTTAAAGCATCTGGAGGGTTAAGAGCGGATGGCTGAGGCTATTCAGAAACAGCACCTGTGTCTAACCGCGCGCGCACGCATATCATCTGCCAAACATATGAAGCAACAGGCCTCACTAAGCAGATGGACTATCCAGTCTAGTCAGTTAAAGCAAATTTTACATATTTATATATGTATGTATCTATAGGCATATATATGCACATGAACGCTTGCACCTGCATGCATACACACATCCATACATGTGTAACTGTATACATACATGAATACGTCCATAAATACATACACATATCTGCGCAATGTATACACACATATATACACAGACACGTACATACACATTGACTTGCACAGAGATGTATACATTGCCTTTGTATATATATATATATGCACGTATATATATGATATATATATGTATATGTACATATTTTATACATGCAGTGTATATGTTGGTTGCGCTTCGAGCCTGTGATAAGCCTTTCCGAGGGCTAAGGTGCTATTCACCACACCAAGCGACAACCTTGTTTTGCTTTTTTTCATAGCCTTGTTTTTACTCTATCAATGCTATCAGTATCCTTGGTGTAAATTATCTGTGAAGTACAAAGCAGCATTGAACTTAATCTGAAGTAGGCGAAATCACAATTTTTTATTTACTGCCTATAACACATGAAACCTCAGTGAGGGTAATCATACGTTTGAAGACCTGCAACGATTCCGAATTTCGCTTAAATTTCAGCCTCCTTCTGGTTGCGCAAGATTTTAATAAACAGTCGAACTTCTGGTAGCTCCATTTTAGATGTTGTTATATAATTAAGATGTTCGCCGTATTCAGTTGTTCGAATGCTATGAAGTGTAGCCCACATTGAAGTTTTGATGAAAACGAAATGAACTATTATTATTATTATTATTAGTAGTAGTAGTAGTAGAAGTAGTAGTAGTAGCAGTAGTAGTAGAAGTAGTAGTAATAGTAGTAATAGTAGTAATAGTAGTAATAGTAGCAGTTGTTGCTGTTAGAGGCGCCCTGTAATACACATGTGTTTGATCCCACGCCCCAGGTTCACTAGGCTTTCAATCCATCCGGCATTGGCAAATTGGCATGAGACTTGTCTGGAAGAAATAAATCCTAACTTGATGGATCGGCACACCACCGCGAAACATTGTATAGGCCAGATATGCATTCAATCCTCTAACGAGGCTTAATGAAGTCAAATGCATGATGATTTTCTCAGAGGTTGATCAACTTGTCCCTCATGGAATGATCAACGCCGAGAGCTTTATCCTCTCTATCATTTATTCTTATTACGAGCTGCGCGAATATCAGTACTTGCATTCAATTCGTTTCTCCGCATCCATCGTCCACAATGCTCTTCGAACTTTTCCACATGTAGCTTCAGATGCTGCTTGAGGATTTCTTTCGTTTTCGTCACGAATTTCGTTGAATATTGGTCTGATCGATGCTCTCATGAACGCTGAGGTAGCGTGGTGCCAGGATGTTTTTGCGTGGACTGGAGGTAGTAAGCTTGCCTCAGATTATTTTGGTACCAATTTTCCAACCCAGAAGGATGAGCGGTTCGGTTAGCCAAAACAGGCGTCAAACCAGCTTCTGGCCAACGTAATGAATAGAAAATTATCTTCAAGAAACTTGATCTTCGAAATTTTTTAAGCTCTTTCTTGTCTTAGACCGTAAGTCGTTATTCCCCGAAAAATGTTCGGAAAAAAGTTTTCTACAAGAAATCAAACGTGGACGAAGAAATTATTCTACAATCTCATTACATCTGTAAAGTTTCTAATTCATCAATAATCTCACAGATACTCGTAGTACTGTAATTTAGCCGTCTCCACTCTTTCTATCCAATGTTTAAAGTCATTATTTATATTTGGTTTTACCGCTCTTTTCTCGGAAAATCCGTTTGTTTCCGTAAACGCAAAAACGAGAAAAAAGAAAGTAAATGAAGGGAAAAAGTAAAAATAAGGAAAAGGCTGCACAAAAGCACCAACTGCGGATACGACTTGATCACGTGGTTGGCGAACACCACCATCCTTCCCAGATGTCGATATTCGACGTTGGTGTTGCCTTGTTCTTCTCCAGGGATTTCAATCGACTATCGTTCCGATTTCCATTTATCATCTTCACTGCTATCGTGATAGATCGCCGTTCTGTTCTGAATCACATTAAGGCGTTATGTTTTCTGAAATGCTTCATACCAACCTGGTACACGCATAAGATTCCCCGTCGACATTCTCATAAGAGCTACAATACATTTTAGTGCTGCTTAGTTCGGAAGAAAGCCCATCTGAAAGATATGGTACCATTTTCTCTTATATTTCCATTAGTTTAAAAATCGTTTTAAAGGTACATTTGTTAATAAAAATTTACCCATCTTTCGGGATTTTTCTTTGCTACATTAGCCCATCTTTTAGTATTTTCCCCAGGTAGCCCTTGTGAAGGTATAGTGCATGTTCGCAAATTGTCTACAGTGCCTCCAACATTCGCTTTCCATGATTCCATGATCAAGATATCCTTTCGTAAGATTTCAATCCTGGTAAATGATTTTGAACGGCTTCTAAATCTAATTCATAAAGGATTTTACTCCAATATAATGAAAACAACTTCAAATTGACTCCTATACATGTCTTTCACTTTCCTAAGAAGACCTTTGTGTCAATCTGCCACTTCGAAGTGATCTCTCAGCTCTCTCCGTTTTTAAGACTTACTTCCTCTCTTATGAATCTTCAAAGAGGATCTGTTCAAAGGCCGTGCCACACGTTCTTTCGTCTTTATAGCAGACACCGTTCACTGCCGTCATTGTTGTTCATTGTTTTAGGGATTCTTCTCGGTAGCTTTAGTTGAATACCTTCGAGACGTTATTTCCAATTTTTTCTATCTTTTAGGGAATTGTGACTGAATCAGTTCCGATTAGCCTAAGAGAGTTGCACGAGAAGGGGGAACGCAGATGGCGGCTGCGGCTGTGGCGACGGCGACGGTTGGTTGTTGTGGGGCTTGCAGCAGGACTCGGAAACCGCAGCTGTGGAGCCCAGATGGCAAGCCAGTCTAACCGCTACACATTCATCTCGGTTCATTAGATTTTTCACAAAATTCCCATATCAACCCAAATCCTGGAAATGCTCACCGTCATGCCACAACGAAGGGCTTCCTATCAAATTCTCACCAATTTGGAACATTCTCATTGTCATGTAGATGATCTTGCAAAAATCTAAAGGAAGTAATGGTTGAACAGCAACGACGGCATACTGGCAGCTAAAAATAAGAAAAAGACAAGTGGGGAAACAGAACTGCCTTGTTAACAAGCTCCGTTTGTGTTGCTTTCACCCATCGTTAGAACAAAGAATAGAATAAATGACTCACGTCATGCCATCTGTATGTTTCGGAAAAAATGACTGAACCCCTTCTTGGGGGTTTCATTAGCAAAAAGACAAAGCAAAGATGTCTTAGAGGCATCATTCCACTTCTGAACAAAGAAAAAGCTGAGGATGGAAGTATAATTTTGAGAAATTTTTTTTAGCATTCTATCTCAGAACACCATCGAACCTTAATGGATATTTCAAGAACATTACATGCACACTATTTCAATCACTTCATCATCGGCCCTGATGAAGACGAAGACGTCGTTAGGTTAACCGAATAAAGTCTATTTATCAACCTCTGTAAGCTCAAAAGTTTAAACACACCTCAATAAATATTTTATTTAAACACATCAAATATTTACAAAAAGTGTGATAAACAAAAAAAATAAGCCAATGAAAAGATAATGCATTGCATACTGTTCGCATCGTCCACTCTCGGCGTCATGTGTGATTGTATAGAATGCACATCGTCTGTTATGAGTTACTCAACCAAATAGCAGCACTACCTTCTTACTTTTTACTTTCAGTTATTTTATTATATGATTTTTTTGAAAATGCTTTTCCAGGATGGAAAATACAAAATAATGCATGGATATCTAAAAACACCAATCGACGACAAAACCTAAAGAAAGGGGACGCCTTCGTCAAATCGTTCCAATGCTACCATTTTATTTTTCTAAAACCACACAAATAATTTTTTTAAGAAAAAATATGCTTTAAATATTTTGTTGTTTAAATAGAGAGGAATATTGGTCCTTTGATTCTCGCTGTGATTAATTAAGTTCGTTTCCGTTTTAGGACAACATGAGGCGATGCGATGAAAAAGTGCTAAGTACCTTAAAACTTATTTGTCAACTTGTTTTGACATTTATAAATTTAACACTTGAAGATCGACTTGGATCATATATACCCCATATCTGTTTCGGTATTATTGCACTTATACACACTCACGAAGGTGCGTTTGGCACAGTGGTTGAAGGAGCCACTGCGACACACACGTGGAATCGACCTCAGCGCCCATGGCCCACCATGCCTTTCATCCCTCCGGAGTCGGCAAATTGGTACCAGACTTTTCTGGGAGGATAGCAGCACTGCCTCGATAAATCGGTAGGCTACTCTGTTCTGTTGTTACACGCACTTACTTTTGAAGAGATTTATACAGTGGTATTAAAAAGCAAAATGAAGGAACTGTGGAAAAACGTCTCGGATCTCATCAAAATATCAAGAACGTTGATTTCAAAGAGAATAGAATCGCTGTCAAAAACTTTCTAACCACCGGCAGTTATTTATTTTATTTGTTTTATTTTTAAACAATGTGAATTAAATATTGTAACGCATTTTCTGACTCATAATTTAATAAGCTTGAAAGGCCTATTTTTTCTACACGTTTTACAATCTATTTCCTTGTAAGCTAATTAAGGCTGCTAAATATCGATAACCTTACCAACGGCTCATCGCCTTATCGTGGCTGGTGTTGCTGGTTGTTGGACTGCGATGTACAGTGTGGGGAATCCAACCCCCGCGAGATCTCCCAAGCTAACAAGGAGTCTGGCGTTTTCAGGTCGCTGAGCTAAGAGAAAACAATACCAAGATCTACCACCGTACAAGTATCAAAGTCGTATGATGGCAAATCTCGCTCTGGTCCACAACGGCTCCGACTTTCCGTGGTGGTGAAGACCTGGAGTAGACTTTGGTCAGGCTGACCTCGGGATTCCAGAGAGCCACAACGGCTTAACCTTCAAAGCTCGAGGCATGGTGAATCCGCTGGGGACCGCACTACCAGTGAGTACGGACCGTTCAAGTATGAAGTGCGTAAATAGCGATAACATAAATCACAGCAATCTATAGGTCCTAAAAGGTAGATAATTCTCTTTTTAGAAAATAGGAAAAAGCAAAAACTTTTGTTGAACTAAGAAGTCGTTGCCCATCATTGATTTGTGTGAATCGAATCGTAGGTCGAACTATGGAACAATGGCATCATGGGCAACACATTCACGCACTGCGCTATAAACAACCTTCAAAATATCGTTAGTACCTTTTTAAAGGCCCTGTAGCGCTGATGAAACGATAGCACAATGTCTGTTTTTGAAAATGGGTTTAATGGAAGATTTCAATAAAAAATAGGCTAAAAATCCATTTAAAAATGATAGTAAAATGTTCATCAATTACTTTGCTATGTGAGAATAATGATACGAGGAGCATTTTGTATCTAGTTGACACTCCGCTGAAGTACATTTTAATAAAATTGGCAAGAACGAACTTGTAAAGGAGCTGACACGTCTATCAAGAAAAAGAAAGTACTGATCAAACAAACTGTGTCATTTGGGTAGTACTGAAAACAACGGTTATGTAACTCAGTGATCGAGGTATTACGACTCCGAATTCCACGTATTCCTCTTTAAGAAAACCACATCGAAGCCCGTTTGCTTGAATACTGTTCTTCCTGGATAGATAAACGATGGAGAGAGGAAGTCGTCATGGGATTCTTCGACTAGAGGATGTAAATGAACCTTTGTTTACTCAACAAATTACTCAGCGGACGAGATGAATCACTAGATAATTCCCCCTCATGTGAATCACCGTGCAGATTACAGTATAATAACAATGTCAACTTTTTTTATCTACTACCTACTACAATTTTTTACCAGGAAGGTAATATGCAAAATACAACCAAAACGATACTGAGATATTTGCAAAACTCCGGACCGCAGATATTTGCGGTGGGGGAACGATCACAGTAGTACTCTTTTCAAGGAATTACGCTTTCAACACGAAACCATGCGGATCTTTCGCTTCGCCTTAAATCATTGTGGTTGTATTTCGCATTCGACTATAGCCTCATCTTGACTGGGTTCGATGCAGATTCGCTCAATCCCGTTGAACGGTGATTGCTGATGGCACTGTTACATAGAAAAACTAGCTGAAAGAATGGTGAAACGGAGGACCAGCATGATGTGGCGGTGAACGCGTTTGCCTTCATAAAAGGTTACAACGTGTTCGATCCTCACCTCAGACATCCGGCCGGGAGTTTTGCAAATATCTCAGCATCGTTATGGTCATATTTCACAATATAATTATTTCTCACAAAGTCATATTGACGATACAAAAGTTTTCAAAGAAATTCTGAAACATTACTGCAAGTGACGGTCTCTTGTGTGAATAGGACCAACGCGCGCCACTTTGGAATCAGGTTACAGAGTCATGACGAAGAGCGCTTCAAAACGGGTGGATCATAAGCAGAATTCTAAGAATAGAACCTTGGACTTTAATCCTGGTCAGATCATTTTGCTTTAAGAATGAATCGCTTTTATCTGTTTAGATGATAAAGCACTGGATAGAAGCTGAATAAGCAAATTTCGGAAAATTCCCTGCAAGACAATTTGTTTATGTTTAAATGTCTGTGTTGCAACTCAGTAAGTTTGGCCCAAATGGCGAATATGAATGGCGTCAAAGATCTCACATTGAATCTTTATTTCTACTGGTTAAAAAGTTACAAGTCAATCGCATGTTTCCGTCGTGAGTACTCATTTGGCTGAGCTTCCAGATGGATTCCGTCAGAATGTTCTCAGCTAGGATGTCCATACCGTGGGATGAACACCTTCTGCACAAGATGAATCACTAGATAATTCCCCGTCATGTGAATCACCGTGCAGATTACTTACAGTATAATAACAATGTCAACTTTTTTTATCTACTACCTACTACAATTTTTTACCAGGAAGGTAATATGCAAAATACAACCAAAACGATACTGAGATATTTGCAAAACTCCGGACCGCAGATATTTGCGGTGGGGGAACGATCACAGTAGTACTCTTTTCAAGGAATTACGCTTTCAACACGAAACCATGCGGATCTTTCGCTTCGCCTTAAATCATTGTGGTTGTATTTCGCATTCGACTATAGCCTCATCTTGACTGGGTTCGATGCAGATTCGCTCAATCCCGTTGAACGGTGATTGCTGATGGCACTGTTACATAGAAAAACTAGCTGAAAGAATGGTGAAACGGAGGACCAGCATGATGTGGCGGTGAACGCGTTTGCCTTCATAAAAGGTTACAACGTGTTCGATCCTCACCTCAGACATCCGGCCGGGAGTTTTGCAAATATCTCAGCATCGTTATGGTCATATTTCACAATATAATTATTTCTCACAAAGTCATATTGACGATACAAAAGTTTTCAAAGAAATTCTGAAACATTACTGCAAGTGACGGTCTCTTGTGTGAATAGGACCAACGCGCGCCACTTTGGAATCAGGTTACAGAGTCATGACGAAGAGCGCTTCAAAACGGGTGGATCATAAGCAGAATTCTAAGAATAGAACCTTGGACTTTAATCCTGGTCAGATCATTTTGCTTTAAGAATGAATCGCTTTTGTCTGTTTAGATGATAAAGCACTGGATAGAAGCTGAATAAGCAAATTTCGGAAAATTCCCTGCAAGACAATTTGTTTATGTTTAAATGTCTGTGTTGCAACTCAGTAAGTTTGGCCCAAATGGCGAATATGAATGGCGTCAAAGATCTCACATTGAATCTTTATTTCTACTGGTTAAAAAGTTACAAGTCAATCGCATGTTTCCGTCGTGAGTACTCATTTGGCTGAGCTTCCAGATGGATTCCGTCAGAATGTTCTCAGCTAGGATGTCCATACCGTGGGATGAACACCTTCTGCACAACCTAGTTTGTCGCCGGCCCATAAACATCACCCACCATTCAATTAGCTAGTGTAGCTATTAAGGGAAAAAGCAAATTAGAGATAAAAATAATCAGCTTTCCATGAAAACTTTCTGAGTTCAGCCGTCTGAGCGCTGTTTCAGTTACTTCCAATGGTTAACAACAGTAATTAATAGCAACATTAAGTACATCGATCATATTGTTGTCGATATCCGTTTTTATTTTAAAAAAATATGTAGGAGAGGAATCTGGCTGCAGTACACACATGGAATCGATCCCCACGCTCATGGCTCACCAAAGCATTCATCCCTCCGAGGTCGACAATTTGGTACCAGACTTGTCTGGGAGGATAGCAGCACTGGCTCGATACATCGGTAGGCTACCGCGACTCACTGTAAAGGTCAGATATGTGTTCAATCACCTCCAACGATACTCAATGAAATCGAATGCATGGCGCATCCCTCAGGAATTGATCAACGCCGTGAGCTTTATTCTTTTTTATCCTTTTAAGAGAGCAATAAAATATAACATGGTACTGCAAAAACCAATAAGGCAAATGAGGAAAAAATAACATAAGCGCATAAAAAGCCGCGCAAGAGTTCATCGTTTCTCCCATTTTTTAACACTTTATCTTCTTTTATTTCAACTTTTAGCGCTTTATTTTAGTGAATGCTCAAATATTGACACTTGACGCTTAAATGGCCCGTTCTCACTGGTTGTGCGGGCCCCAGCATAATTTCCGCTTTTCAGAGATTTCCTGGTTAAGCCATTGTGGTTTCCTGGAATCCCGAGATCAGCTTGGCCAGAGTCTGCCCGAGGTCTTCACGACAACAGGCAATCGCATCCCTTGTGGATCAGAGGGAGATTTGCACCATGCGCGTTTGATACCAGGACGGTGGTGGATAGGAAGAGATGGTATTGGTTTACTCATAGCTAGGCTACCTGGTGGAAACGCAGGACTCGTTCTCAGCTTAGGAGACCCTGCCAGGGAATGAATCCTACTCTGTTCATCGCAGTCCGACACTCAGTAGCACCTCCCAGCCACGATAAGGCGGTAAAGCGTTGGGAAGATGCTCATATATTTGGGTTAACAATCATCAACTGTCATGATGGCTTCAATGCTTTCTTCCCTCGTTTCGCTGCTTTGCATTACCTCCCATAGAGGTGGCCTGGCTTCTATCTAGTTTCAGCTGAGAGTTGAGGAGTGTGATCATTCCTGATTACTTCTGTTTCCTATGATTATCCTATATTATGATTAGTTGGCTGCCTACCCAAAACCAGCGTAACATACCATGCTTATTTTTCATTAAATATCAAGCGAAATAACAAATTTGTTGATTCGTCGATTGGAAATAAAGCGACATGTGGAATTTCAACGTCGAACGAACGGCCGGCGACTAATGGTGTCGCCTATTTGCACAAACCATTAGGGTATTGACGAATCGCACATTGTTTAAAGGGAGACGTATAGTCTAACTATGTCATGTATCCCGCTGCTTAGATACACATTAAACGTCCAAGTGGGTAAACACCCCAAACAGCAGGTAACATCGACCTCCGGAACTCGAGTACTCTGAGTGAGAAAATCGAACAAAGCACAGCCAGTTAGTTCAAACTAGCTATGAGCACTTGATGACCATGGTCAGCAAAATACGCACGAAAACAGCAAAAAGGATTTCAAAGACGTTTGAAAATATTTTGTAGACAAATAAAAAAAACTACACCAATATAGAAGCTTTTATAAATCGTATCTCTCGTTGATTTTACCGAAACGCTTCCGATTCAGTTTTATTTAAGTCGTGGTACTGTAAAAAAGACATGTCAGTTCTTAGCTTCCAACGAATCCCATTATTATTATTATTATTATTATTATTGTTATTATTTAGTAAATCCTAATTAACTTCTACGGATATTACGCACGCTATTTCACTCAAGATTTCTGATCACAGAGGCGTAAAGTGTAGGGAACGAAAGAGACGTTGTAGTTGGAAATTTCTTACTTTTTCAGGCAGCTTCTGAAGTAACAATATTGCCAAAAAGCGATAAAGGGCGCGATTGACTCCATTAACATCTTCACACTAGTAAGACTTTAGTGAGTACGAACTGAATTCATTAAAAGGCGCCTACCATCGGAAATTCTCCGGCTTACGAGCCATTGTCGAGCTCAAGTTAACTATCAACATATGTGAGAACTTTCAGAGCCCTGAAGAGAGCCGACAAAATGCTTCAAGCAGATCAGAGCAACAGCACTGGTTGTAATAGTACCCAGGATCGACTTTCTATTAACCTCGGCATTGAATTATGAATTCGTCGTTTTCTTTTTCAGCAATCGCGAGGTTTTACTGGTTGAAGCTACAATATTCGCAGTAACCGTTAGGAAATCGTCAGGTGACATTTCATCCGAGGGAGATTCTTCACGCTGAAGTGCAATGGAAGGTGTCTTCTATCCCGAGAGAATTTCTCTAACCCCCATCACCTCGTTATTGGCACTATTGTCTATTTTTATTCATTCATTCTAGGGCAGCATTCATAGTTAGCTCCCCAACAGCTTGTTGTTCCGCTGCCTGATATGTCGAGTCGTAAGCAAAAAACTGGAAGAGGAAGCAGTTTGGGAGATAGAGCACAGCGATGAAATACAGCAGATGGCTGTAGCCTAACTGAGCTACAATAGTGTCTTGGATTATTGAGCTCACAAAAGGCTGGTATGGAAATATTTACTATAGTAACGTTTTTCTGACGAACAACCACGTCAAGAGAACGCCGTCCTGTGAGCCATCAATTCGGATCAGTCCGGCTCTGAAGAAGAAAAAGAAAGGTTTGTCGAATATCTTTATTATAACCTTGTTTCAGCTAAACAGTAGAATAAACTATTGATTATTTATGCCAAGGCTGAACAAAAAGTCGATTTTTAAAAATTTAAACGCGAACAGCGTCTGACCTTCACTTGTCTCAAAATCAACGCTTTCCCATGTTTTTTAAAAAATTGTCAGAAATCTTTTATTCGGCTAAGATTTCGGCACGTTGACCTCCTTTATAGCTGTGATAGTTCGAGTAAATGATCCGTAATTGGTTATTTCTGGATCTTCGTAGTCTCACATGATCGAATCCAGTGGAGCGGAGCAGCGTTCGAAGGAAAAGCATCATTCCGCGGTGTCCTTCCAGATTATCTTTAAGCGTTCAGTAGATTGCTATGAAACATTTGTTCAGTGTTTTTTAAAAGTTGATAGAAGCTTTCAGTCACATAATAGGGTTTAAAAATCGCATGATATTGATTGATCGTGCCGGATTTTGAAGAAAGTCGGGCTTAAAAAATGTTTTAAGCTCTTCATTTGTAATAATTCGAATGCAGAAGTGAGAGCTATTGAGAACCAAAGTGCTCCTATTCTGTGAACGAAGATCTTTCTCATGTTGCTCCAAAACCAAAACTTCACCTTTTATTTTAAAACATCATCATCGTCGACATAAAAAAGCCGGTCCAATAAGCATATACTAGCAATAGCATCTCACCAAACTTGCTTATTTTCACTGCTTAAGACCTCATGAAAGAATTCTAACTAAATAGCGTCGATCTGAAAAACTATGACTGATAGCTACACCACCTGAAGGCACTTCGACGTCTGGAGAGTTCACCAGATGTAGAATGATGTTTCATCTAAGCGTTTCCATTATGTAATATAAAAGCTTCGCAGCTCGAGTGTTATTTCAAAGCAAGGCAGTAAAACGTGGTTTACATGACATTTTGTGCTCGATTATTAATCAAAACTACTGCTTAATGTAGATGAGGGTGTGTGGCGCAGCGGTCGGAGATGCCCTTCAGCAGGCACGTGGAATCGACCCCACAGCCCATGGCCTACCCAACCTTCCAACCCTCCGGGATCAGCAAATTGGTAGCAGGATTGCCTGGGACGACAGCAGCACTGGCTCGATAGATCGGTAGGCAACCGCGGGTCACTATAAAGGCGAGATATGGATTCAATCACCTCTAAACAGTGCTTAATGAAGTACAATGAATGGCACATCCCACAAGGATTGTTCAACGCCGAGAGCTTTGTCTTATCCTTTTATTACTTATTGTAACTTCAAAGCCTATCTCAAACGTTTATAACAAGATAACTGGTAATAAAGTTATATTTCGCAATATACCCTGCCATTAAAAAGAGTAGGCAGTAAACAAAAAACGGTTAAGATTGTGATTATAACTAGTAATTATTCGAAAATATATTACTACACAGGCAGGGTGAACTCCAATAAAAGCGAAAAACCGGCTGTAAAATGTTTTCGCTCTTTGAAAAACAGAGATGTAAATAGAAGTTAACAAAGCCAATCACTCAGATCGGGTTATATCGCTGAAATAATTTACTGCATGGAAACTGACACAGGGGAGAGTGTATGGATTTGATCCCACAAAGATCCACGGAAATCCACATGAATGGATTGATTAAGGCTTTGCTCCGAAGTAACTATGCGTTAGTCGACAAGTCGATTCGGTTCGCTGAACACAACCGGGTCAATAGTTTTTGTCTTGTTTTCAGAAAAAGCAGGCTTCAGATGCCAATTTTCTAGTAAGTTCGGAGCCCTAGGGCATCAACAGATGTTATATCTGGTAGCAGTATTAACATCATCTACACCAGCTGCCGTCCCGTTGGAAGTAATCTGACTCAAGTGGACGCCAGCAAGCCTTCCATTTCTCTCTGTGGCATTCTAAAGCAGCCCAGTGAGTCCTGCTCGCTCTGAGGACTCGTTAAAATGAAATCTTCCTTTTAGAGCTTTTGCAAAAAGCTCTAAACATTAGGTCGGTGGTCTCTGAGCCTGTCCGCTTTAAATCCCAAGAAATCCATTTGCTAACCACTCCTGTCCATCGATTGTGGTTCAAATTTCATAACGCTAAAGTCAAGAAGTTAAATGAGCCGATCGCATGCCTCGTCAATGTTACCATGAATGGCATCTTTCCAGGAGCAGACTGATAAACTAAATAAATCTTAATTTAGGCCGGTTTCGAGGTTTTAAACGTTTTTTTTTTCATTAAAAGAAATTGTAGGTAGTCCAAGAAATGCAACCATAATGATGCTGGGATATTTGGAAAATTGGGACCCCGGACCATATTCCGACCTGCGATTCAGCCTTTCTTGGGGTTCACGAAGGCTTTCCACGGCTTTAGTAAATATCTCAGCATCATTTCGGTTGTATTTCACAATGTACCCTAACATCTTTGCTAGGGCGCATGTGGCGCAATGGTTGAAGGCGACCTGCAATACACACGTGCAAATGATTCCGTCGTCCATGGCCCACCAAGCCTTCCATCCCTCCAGGGTTGAGAAATTGGTACCAGACTTTTCTGGCAAAATAGCAGCACTGGCTCGATACATCGGCAGGCTATCGTGAGTCATTTTAAAGGCCACATATGCATTTAATCACCTCCAACGATACTTAATGAAGTCGAATGCATGGCCCATCCCTCAGGGATTGATCAACGCCGAGAGCTTTATCCTTTTTTATTTACGTTTAGCGTGGTCTGGGAAATACTTGGTTTGGATAATTACTTAGCAGTTCCTTTGCTTCTGTGTTAAAAACCCTATAAGAACGACATCAAACTATCGCTGCAACACGCCAGAGTTTTTTTTTAAAAATCATTACAATGATGTGAAATATACGAAGAGACAAAACAAAAGGTTGGGATGAAAGTGAAAAGAACAGAGAATATTCAAGGGCTTAGAAAAAAACAGAACAAAAACGAAAGAAAAAAATAGAAAAAAATGAAGCGCAAAGGGATTAAAATTGTTGTACCACTTCCTAACATCCTTTACAAGAAGGGAAAATAGTAACGGTATGATTATTGTGATAATAGCAAGAGAAAAGAATGATTGGGATGTGTGAATTTAACCGCAGAATGGAGAGAGGAATTCGTGGACGACGTCGGTGGATCGGATCCGTCGATGTGCTTGTCATTGTTATTCAAATGTCATCTCCAATCAGCTCGCCCGCCATTCATCTTTTTGCCATCCTTGGTATACGGTAGCTCCTCCGAGACCGTGTCGAGGGTTTGCGCTCTGCTAAACTACTCTGCCACCATATATCACATTCATTTGACTGCACATTCATCTTTTCCACACCTTTCTTGTTGTGATCCTCACTTTTCGCTGTAAGAAATAGACATAGTAAAGGTAATTTCACCTATTCCTAATACATTTCCTGAAATTTTCAAATGAAATGTCATTTAAGCTCAATGGTAATGATCAATACCTTGTTGGATTGTTAAGCTTACACGCTCTCGTTAAATATAGCGCCATGGTTATAGTTCATTTAAGTGAGAAGATCTTTTTCCTTTTACTAAAGATTTCTGTGGAACAGTTATGGGTACTTGCCAATTTTGGAATCCACTCGAGAACCCGAGATAGTTTCAGCCGAATAAAACTTGTATAACCTTCTGTAATTTTAAGTGATATTTGTGAAATTCTACTCTAAACCAGTTCATGGCCAATTTTCTAATAACCAACGAATTGGTTGAATCAAACTCATCTCCAGAGGCTAACCCGTTCATCACCACACCATGCGGATCCTTCGTTTCGTTTGTCTCTCAGCTAGTTCTATCGATCAGTCGACTTGTTTCCAGATGAGGGCTCTCCAGATCAATTCCGTTGACAGGTGATTGCTGATGGCACCGATCGATAGCTGAGAAACAGAAGAAATGAAGGATCCGCACGATGTGGTGGCGAGCGCATTAGCCGCCGGAAAGAGTAATAGCGCGTTCGTTCCTCACTGTAGACACCTGTGCTCCGGAGTTTTGCAAGTGGAAAGCTATAATAGGTACTAAATAAAAAGTTAACTTTAAACCCTTTGTTATGACGGTTACTGTAACGTGACAATGCCTACTATACGTTATTCTGCAACTGCACACTGTTTGATGCCAGTGCAGGTGCAATACGCTACTTGTTTTTGAGCATCATTGCCTTAATTTCAGAAAATTCCGGAAAAACCTTAAAAGGTCTCTAACCAAACAAAACATTCTTAGTGCTGAGTATAAGTACGCCTCTGTTTAACCGAAGAAACCCTAAAAAGTGTCTGCTCTTATCATGTCATGGAAACTCTCGGCGCCTTATCAGCTCCCGGAAGAAATGGAAAGTTATTTTAAAAGATTTGTACTCATCAAAGAAGTCCAAATTTTTTTACTGGCTTTTTACTAGTACTTAACCTTTACTAGTAACCGTTAGGGTAAAAGCTGAGCTGTTTACTGAAAAAGATGACAGGCCACAAAAAAAAATGAAGCGCAATGCTACATTGTGCATATGTAATCCCTTCTACCACTAAGTGAATGGACTGACCAGCACTCCAAAACTTCCCTCCTCCTCATGTTTGTTAAGAATGGCCAGAGCAGCTGTACCCTTTTGTTACGTCAGTGTAACCATAACGGTTTTTCCAAATTGACTGAAGAAAACATTCATGGTCGGAGCCAGCTCAACGGGCTCTCTGACATAACACGTGGTGTTTAATTATTAGAGGCAGCCTTAAGCCATTCCCTGTATACCGTGCTAGCTTTTATTCATTTGATTGCAAACTTCTGACCAAACAGGTATACTGGATTCATTCCAAAAAGCCACACGTGAAATGTTGGGGCCACTATAAAATATAAAAGGCAAGAAGATCGTCACCTGAGCAGACCTGCATCTTAGAAAAGCACCACGTGGCTTTTGGTCCGCGAATAACCAATTGTGCATTCGTCTGAGGATATGCTAGATAGCTTTGCTACTAAGTTGCGCAGGATTCCTTGAACGAGAAACACCATTGTGCGCAACTTAACTATACCAGAAAGAAACCATCCATATGTGAATCACTTTTATCCACATGTTTCAACAAGGCTGTTTCTTGGCATATGATAGTCCTATTTGCTACCATTTCAGCGTCTAGGTCAACCGCTTGCCAACATAAGGTGAAAAGCATTTCTATAAAGAAGCTATTGGAAAGTGGTGAAGTCAAGAGATTAAAAGAGTGCGGTAGTACTTTAAATTCACCCATCATCCATTGTGATACCGACACTCTTGTTTCGAAAGACATTTTACGGTTTTTCCTACCATAATTCTAGTTTCTACCATATTTCTGGACGATTTCTAGCTAAAAGACCTCCGCATTTCCGGTTATCATTGGCTAATCTTAGTCCATCTGTCCCATGCTTCAGCAATCGCAACAACAACAATAACAACAATCTGTTGCCAATGACACCCAGGGCATTTGGTATGGGTAGTCAGCCGTTAAGCGTGATTTCCACTAAAGACCGTCATTTTGTTGGGAATCATTCTCCTTCTTCCGAAACATCTTTTCTATCTAGATTAAGTTGCCTTCCTTTTGTATATTCATTCAGAACTCTCTTCCTTAATATTTTTTCTACAACTCAACATAACTTTTAGTGTACCTCTTGACCTCTGTTTTATAAATTTCTTGTTACTTATTCCAAAAACCGACTTTCGCTTAACCTCGATGTGACTGATCAACATGTGTATTAACTGTTGAGCTTATATGAGGTTCACCACGAGAACAACAGCCCGCTCTGAGGATGACGAAGACGGCGAAACGATAACTAAGTAAAATTTGCTTATCAACCTCGCGCAAGCTCAACACTTACCTTACATATCTTAATACGTAGTATTTTGAAGTCGGGATATCTACTAATAAAGTTTACAAGATTCGAGATGATTGTAGAAACCGCACTTTGCTAAACTGAAATACGTTTTTCCAAAGAATCAATACGAGCATTATCGATTTTTTTTGGTTTTCAACAAATATTTCTTTGTTTTAACTGTTTTATTCAAATTACATATAGGAACTTCTTGGTGTTATTCATTAGCACTCTAGATTCATCGCCTCATCGACTCGGCTCTTATTACCATAATTTAATGTAGCACCTATTAACTTGGATGAGTATGAATGTTATTACCTAAAGATTTATCCATTCCTTTCTCTATAGTTTCCTTTCAATGTTTCTTTAGAATCTCATCCAATTTGTTATAATTTATTTGAGAACATTAGGTCACGATTAGAGCAGCATTTGGAATTATCCTTCAATACACCTATTTCGGATCCATGCATTCACTCTGAATCAAGGCAAATAAGCCCAACTCCACACCCTCTCTCCATCCCTGTGGGGTTAGCATATGTGCACCACATATTTTTGGGAAAAGCTGCCAGCAATTTAAATAGGACGGCGACTGTCTTTGGTGAAGACTTGGAAAAGCTCTGGTAGATTGGAGGCCCTAATTCCCGAGAGAATTAATAGGACCAGAATCGAATGATCCCATGAAGAGGACGAGGCCCGCAAATGCAGTTCAGCCTGCACACAAATCCAAACTCTTCCATATGAATTCGAGAAAATGGCAAGAAGTAAGATATTCGTAAATTGCGTGGTTTTGGGTCATTTGAAATAAAGCACAAAATAAATGAACTTAAAAACTTCTAGATATTTTTTTTGCTTGACACATGAGTCTTTTTTCCATATTAGTTCGTCATTTTTTTGGGACCATAATTGAAGGTTACATAAAACTTCTCTCATTTTTTTATTTTCAGACGAGAAAAATTAAAAGAAAAGTTAGGAGAAAACAAATAAAAAATGAAAAAGAGAGCCAAATTTTCAGAACAATGGAATATAATTTAGACCAGAAGGGTGAAAAATATGTGAGATGAGGAGCACTCAAAAAGTGGAATGTTCGGCAAGGCCTGAAGAAAAATACCAAAGTTGGGACTTTGAAAAGTTTAACAGCTCGTCTTCGCCAAAAAAAACCATACTGGTTCTTGTAAAATTACCATTTTACTGGTAATTTGTTGATTTCCATAATTCTCTTCCTGTGGGTCATTGAGAAACCCAAGCTTCGGTACTCCCAGTTTTTCACTAAAACCTGTCGACAACCCTTGAGATCAGGTACCCTCTTCGGCGGTTTCGGCCAGAATTGTCGGATTCGGATTCCTTCTTAAGATGTTTTTGCTATCGTTTTTCTAGAAATCCCGACTATCATGAGGCGGTGAACAATTGAGGAAGAATCGCTGAACACCTTCAGAAATTCAGCTTTTTTGACAACCATCGACTTTTTCCGACAAATTCCAGGATTATGCAATCATTAAAAAAGGGCGGGCACGTGTGGCGCAGTGGTTTGAGGCGAAAAATGGCAAGAAGTAAGGTATTCGTAAATTGCGTGGTTTTGGTCATTTGAAATAAAGCACAAAATAAATGAACTTAAAAACTTCTAGATATTTTTTTTGCTTGACACATGAGTCTTTTTTCCATATTAGTTCGTCATTTTTTTGGGACCATAATTGAAGGTTACATAAACAAACTCTTCCATATGAATTCGAGAAAATGGCAAGAAGTAAGATATTCGTAAATTGCGTGGTTTTGGGTCATTTGAAATAAAGCACAAAATAAATGAACTTAAAAACTTCTAGATATTTTTTTTGCTTGACACATGAGTCTTTTTTCCATATTAGTTCGTCATTTTTTTGGGACCATAATTGAAGGTTACATAAAACTTCTCTCATTTTTTTATTTTCAGACGAGAAAAATTAAAAGAAAAGTTAGGAGAAAACAAATAAAAAATGAAAAAGAGAGCCAAATTTTCAGAACAATGGAATATAATTTAGACCAGAAGGGTGAAAAATATGTGAGATGAGGAGCACTCAAAAAGTGGAATGTTCGGCAAGGCCTGAAGAAAAATACCAAAGTTGGGACTTTGAAAAGTTTAACAGCTCGTCTTCGCCAAAAAAAACCATACTGGTTCTTGTAAAATTACCATTTTACTGGTAATTTGTTGATTTCCATAATTCTCTTCCTGTGGGTCATTGAGAAACCCAAGCTTCGGTACTCCCAGTTTTTCACTAAAACCTGTCGACAACCCTTGAGATCAGGTACCCTCTTCGGCGGTTTCGGCCAGAATTGTCGGATTCGGATTCCTTCTTAAGATGTTTTTGCTATCGTTTTTCTAGAAATCCCGACTATCATGAGGCGGTGAACAATTGAGGAAGAATCGCTGAACACCTTCAGAAATTCAGCTTTTTTGACAACCATCGACTTTTTCCGACAAATTCCAGGATTATGCAATCATTAAAAAAGGGCGGGCACGTGTGGCGCAGTGGTTTGAGGCGCCACTACGACGCGCACGTGGAATCGATTCCTGCGCCCATGGCTTTTTTTGGGACCATAATTGAAGGTTACATAAAACTTCTCTCATTTTTTTATTTTCAGACGAGAAAAATTAAAAGAAAAGTTAGGAGAAAACAAATAAAAAATGAAAAAGAGAGCCAAATTTTCAGAACAATGGAATATAATTTAGACCAGAAGGGTGAAAAATATGTGAGATGAGGAGCACTCAAAAAGTGGAATGTTCGGCAAGGCCTGAAGAAAAATACCAAAGTTGGAACTTTGAAAAGTTTAACAGCTCGTCTTCGCCAAAAAAAAAACCATACTGGTTCTTGTAAAATTACCATTTTACTGGTAATTTGTTGATTTCCATAATTCTCTTCCTGTGGGTCATTGAGAAACCCAAGCTTCGGTACTCCCAGTTTTTCACTAAAACCTGTCGACAACCCTTGAGATCAGGTACCCTCTTCGGCGGTTTCGGCCAGAATTGTCGGATTCGGATTCCTTCTTAAGATGTTTTTGCTATCGTTTTTCTAGAAATCCCGACTATCATGAGGCGGTGAACAATTGAGGAAGAATCGCTGAACACCTTCAGAAATTCAGCTTTTTTGACAACCATCGACTTTTTCCGACAAATTCCAGGATTATGCAATCATTAAAAAAGGGCGGGCACGTGTGGCGCAGTGGTTTGAGGCGCCACTACGACGCGCACGTGGAATCGATTCCTGCGCCCATGGCCCACCAAGCCTTCCATCCCTCCGGGGTCGGCAAATTGGTAGCAGACTCATCTGGGAGGATAGCAGCACTGGCTCGATACATCGGCAGGCCACCGCGAGTCATTGTAAAGGCCAGATATGCACTCAATCACCTCCAACGATACTTAATGCAGTCGAATGCATGACGCATCCCTCAGGGATTGATCAACGTCGAGAGCTTTATCCTTTATCCTTTTATGCAATCATTAACTTAAACGCTACTAAAATCTTGCAGATGTCATCACCAGAAGCTGGCATTCGCCTCTCCATAAATATGAGAGAAAGAGATCGAATGCACGATCTGAACGAGGCTTTGGATGATCTTCGTGCAGTGCTGCCATATGCTCGTGGTGGCTCGGTGAGAAAACTCAGCAAAATCGCTACATTGCTACTCGCTAAGAATCATATCATTATGCAGGTATGAGTGGACTTATTATATAATTAATAAAATGTTTCATGTTATCACCCGCTTTAATAAAGGTACAACATCAATGAAACTTCCTGAGAATGAGGCATTTGGCGCTTGTTAACAAACACTTCGACCACATTGTTGTCACTGAGGAACGCTTCATTTGGTTCAACGGAGTTTATTTAGGCATGGACTAGGACAGAATCTAACCCTGTCCATCTAGGACGTTTTGGAATAATTTTTTCTTGAGTTCCTTTTGCTCTGCATCTTCCTAATTCTGTGTTGTAGTGCAATGGCCATGAGTTGTTGACTGGTCGAACTGTTTAATAGCCTATAAAACTCCATATTTCAAAAACCGACATTCCCTTAGCCTCGCTGTGGTTAATACCAATGTCTATTCTCCATCGATAAATTAAGACAAAGTCGATAACAAACTTCATTCGGCTAAAAATGGACGATGGACTGTCCGGAAAAAGATGAACCATTATCAGTGGACAATCGGTATCAGCAGCGATTCTGTGTAAAACAGTACTGCCGAGTGAGATTACTTCGATCGACGATAGTCCAGTGGATTCGACTGGATTCGATCAAGAGGATCCACGTCGGAACAAGGATGAACTGTGGACATCGGATTATGATGATTCCGGCGTTGAAGAAAGCGAAGGCGCTGGAGCGTTAGTAGAATGAAGTTTTCTACCAAATTATTGACAGCTTGTCAGTGGAAAATGCACTATTCTTTGTATACAATACTCTTGGATATACGGGTAGCTCACTTCCTTCAGATTTTCCATTTGAACTGTTTCTTTGAACTAATTGTTTATGGTGGTGCTCAGTTTCAAGTGCGTGCGCACCATATCATTTATAAGGCAGAGATTGTTCCTGACATTGACAAAATGTTTCGTTTTCAATGCTCCCACCTTTGCATCTCCAAGATGAGGTAATTCTTGAAGGTTTGAGTTCGGTGGTGAAAATAGTGAATGCTGAGTCTTGGACCCATGAGCTAAGATCGATAGCTTCTCTGGCGACTCGCGATTAGTGCAATCTGTTTGCTTCTTTTGAACAATAACTCCTTCGGGCTTATTCGTTGCTCTGAAATCAACCAGTGCGGTTCAACAAACATTCATTCATCTCGACGTTTTCGGTCGGACTCTCGCGAACTTCGTTCTTCTTCAGATTTCCATAGTTCAATCTTTCCACTCTTTGTTATGATCCTTGGCCACAGCCCACATTTCTTTTGTACTTTTTAAAAAACTTCAATCTACAGCGTCGTAGACAAAGCCAATTTTTAATTAGGTTTTTTCATCAATGAGTACGCTTTGTATTTTGAAGCGCCCTGAAACGCAAATGGTCAATTGTTCGATCCTTCACTGGATCTGAGCCCCAACTCACTCCCACTCTCTCCAGGCTCAGCGATTTTGCAAACAAACTTGCACAAGAGGATAAAAATCACAGACCTAGTTTGTATATTGACCTCCGTAAATCAATGCATGGGCTAGGTATGTATTCCGTAGCTTCCACGATGCTACGAATGGATTTCACTTCATGGTTCATCCCTAGATGTCTGATTAACGACTAACGTTTCATGATTTATGCTTTGTACCCCAGTTATTGCAAAGGTCATATTAACAGCAGATTTAAACCGAATTTAGAGATACACCTCGTTTTTCAGAAAGTCGTCATATAGTATAACTCTCATCTACTCCCCATTTTTTTTTTGCACCAGACTACTATGAAAGATACAACCACAGTGATGCTGAAACATTTGCAAAAATTGAACCCCAGACCAGATCGAACGACGACCATTCCGGGTCTCACGTGCTACGCATAGCACCACTGATGCCCTCGTTCGGTCTTTCTACCACCCAGTCTTTTTACCTTAACAATACCCGTCAACGATAATGAACTAGGAAGCACAAATCGTTTGTGCTGAGAAAAAACAAAGCGATTGCTGATGGCACCGTTAAGGTAAAAAGAATGGCTGAGAAAAAGGCACAACGAAGGGATCAGTGGTGTCATGCGTAACAGGGGAGCTCCCAGAAAAGGTAATCGCGGTTCGATTTTGTCTAGGGTCCAAGTTTTGCAAATACCTCAGCATCACTGCAGTCGTCACATATTTTAACACTTCTCAATTTCCATTATTTCGACTTCATAGCTTCCTAGAACTCTTTTTGTATCGCCTTTTTTAGAAGGATTTTTCGCTTAAAAAAATGCAATATCCTTGGAAGTTAGTTATAACCGAGCGAGAATGTAGGCCAAGAATGTCGGTCCATCGATTCCTCAAGTAGAAGCTACGAGATGCCAGTTGATAGCCTTAGAAACAACAAAAATAAGGGTTTTATATCCAAACAGAGATGTTTTGCTGTTTCTCAGCTAAGCGGAGACTGTTTGGAAGACGAATGCTGGCCATATACAAATAAAAACTGTACTGAAGACCATTCGAGTTGTTCAATTATTAACGAAAAAACTGATAATAGAAGTGATAGCAGTGGATGGTAACCAGACGATACACAATACACACACACACACACACACACAAAGAACGACACAGGTGATGATAAGACCGGTTGTTCGGCAACAACGATATAAATATCACCGACCTGTCTGTCTCTGAACATCAAACGAATTCACTGCGACTTTATTTTGCAGGCTAAAGCGATCGAAGAACTTCGGCAGTTGGTTGCAACGTTGAGAGCGCAAGTGGAACAGAGCACAATCACCACCACTACCATCCCGATGAGTAGTGACTGAGAAGACGACCTTACCTTGAAGAGAACAGACCAAAAGCATAACACATTTTCTTTTCATTGAGCCATTAGGCTTTCTTCACCAATATAACTCTGTAATTGTTGATTAGAAGAAAGTGAATATGCTAGCTATGCAATAAAAATACTTTCATATTTATGTAAAATCAACTTCCTATGCGCTAAGTACCGTTGTCTTCATAAAGATGTCGTCTGCTCATTTGTACCCATTTGTTATAAAAAAAGGATAAAGCTCTCGGCGATGATCACTCCCTGAGGGGATGCACCATGCATTCGACTTCATTAAGTATCGTTGGAGGTGATTGAATGCATATCTGGCCTTTGGCCTGATATGGGCCATGACCCTTTTGGCCATGACCTGCGGTGGCCTACTGATGTATCGAACCAGTGCTGCTATTCTCTCAGACAAGTCTGGTACCAATTTGCCGACCATGGTAAGCTTGGTGGGCCATGGGCGCTGGGATCGATTCCACGTATGTGTTACTGGGCGCCTTCGACCCACACACGCCCCTTTGTGTCACAGTCGTCAGCTTTTAAAAATATCAGATGTTTATTTTACTACCTAAATAAGCCATATGTAATATTAGTCAGTAGGAAAAGCTGAGGAAAACTGAGATTTTTGGTTCGTTTTTTCTTCTCTATTTGTTAAGCTGTTAACCTCCTACTGAAAGCATATCACAGTAGCAATAGTAACTTTGTAAATATAAATCATCTCTGTCGACTATATCATTTTTATCATGTCTATTATTTCGTTAAAGATCGATCAAGTCAAGCTGGATCGAGATCTGCAAAATTTTCAGTTGTCTCTGCTGTCGGTCATCTGCGCCACCTCGTTCACATCGCTCTCTCAAACGTTACAAAGATCCATCCATCATCCTTATTGCATAACTTTTTTTGTCTCAAGCTACCCAGAAATAGTTTAAATAGCTCTGAATTTGAAAAACTGACTATGTTCTGAGATTTCTCTAGACTAGAAACGAGGTGTTTTCTCTTTAGACGCGATCCTGAACATCCTGTGTACTTTTCACTCATCTGATTACAGAGCTTTCTCCTGAACTAATAGGACCAGGGTTCGATTCGCATCCACTCAAGGAACACTTCTATGTACTTATGCATGAGCATGATTAAAGTGCACGTATGGGAGTTAGAAGTCAATCAAGCTCAGCACAGAGACAAGAGTCCAGCCACCTCATCCATCTGCATCTCAATGAAACTGCAAGCTTACTATCGTCTCGCTGCTAATTCCATAGCAACCACCTGTGGCCTCGTCATTTATCTTCGTGACTGACTAACTTGAGGCCCACAGACAAGACAGATTTGTTGATGATATACTTCTATGTAACACTTAGAATTACTTATTCAAAGTCTTTACTTCTAACAAACGGCATCATTTTCGTTCAAAAATCCATGAAGAACGGCAAATGCATAAATTGCTGTTGAAAAGCTTGAGCGCTTTTAAATCTAGCAATTAACTAATGGACCTGCACTTTCTATGGGCGCAATCTTTTCGCCTTTCATGGTTTTGACTGATTTACGAATAAGGAAAACTCGTCCGTCCAGTTTCCGGTTTTGGTAGGAGCCTCTGGTAGGCAATCATCTAGCACTTTAATGATATTTCAGCTATCAAGAATATGTTCTCACAGTTTTCGTAAAACAAAAAATATATAATAAAAATCTGATCTAAGTAACCTCGCTCAATCTTTTTTGAGGATTCATTCACTACCACATTCTTGTGCTTGTGTAATATGCGTCTCCCCTGTGGTCCAACCAGTTAAGGAAAACCATAATGAGTTGCTAACATGGTTAAACTTTGCCCTTACCTAATTTACTTTAGTCTAGGATTACTAAAGAAAAAAACAAAGTTGAAACCAGTTGTGTTAATAATTAAATACAGAACAAAATAATAACGCAACTGACCAAACGATTGCACGCAAAAATACTTCCGAACCATTTCTTGATCAGCTCCTGAACATTGCGCAACATGAGTGAGGAATCACTAGGTAAAAAACGCGATGCACTAAAAGCGAAGACATTTCAAGAAATAAAGCCTCGAAAAAGCTTCTGGGATAAGATGTCTTTAACCTGGTATTGGAAACCCGGTATTGGCACCAGAGTCTCCATGTTCAGTTTATCGCGTTCCAAACACTTTCACGGCAGTAAGCACATTCATTCGATAGCGAATCAAACTTAGAACAGACTAAAAGAGATACGAATAGAAAAGCAGTTTTTTTCACCTAATGTGTTGCAAAGGGGCACGTGTGGCGCAGTGGTTGGAGGCGCCACTGCGGCACGCACGTGGAACCGATTCCTGCGCCCATGGCCCACCAAGCCTTCCATCCCTCCGGGGTCAGCAAATTGGTACCAGCCTCGTCTGGGAGGATAGCAGCACGGGCTCGATACATCGGCAGGCCACCACAAGTTATTGTAAAGGCCAGATATTCATTCAATCACCTACAACGATGCTTAATGAAGTCGAATGCATGGCGCATTCCTCAGGGATTGATCAACGCCGAGAGCATTATCCTTTTATTCTTTAATGAGTTGTAAAATCTTTTTTCGAGAAAGTCATTGACCGGAAATTTGCTAAGCAGCTTATTATTACTTCGCATTAGTCGGTGTGGCTTTTGTTTAGAATTTGTGGGCCGTGGAAATACCAGAATAAGCTAAACACAAACTGCAGAATACTTCCGTGTACTGACAGCAATGTATTACAATGTAAGCCATAGTAACACGTAGTAATTAGTATAATACACACCATTCATATTCACAAAACACTACAACCCATTTACATTAAACCGTCGTCGACAATTTTGTAGTGTTCATAATCCCTAAATCACTTTACTCACTTGATACTTACTTGAATAGCCCGTCTTCACTGGCTGTGCGTGCCCCAGCATAATCTCCATTTGCCGGAGATTTACTGGTTATCCCATTGTGGTTTCCTGGAGTCCCGAGGTCAGCCTGGCCAAAGTCTGCACCAGGTCTTCACCGCCACAGGCAGTAGTCGCCTTTGTGGATCAGAGGGAGATTTGCACCATGTGCCTTTGATACCAGGACGGTGGTGGATCCTGTTATTGGTTTACTCTTAACAGGGCTTCATGATGGAAACGCCGAACTCCATCTCAGCGTGAGAGACCCTGCCAGGGGATGAATCCTCCGCTGTCCATCGCTGTCTGACACCCAGAAACACCTCCCAGTCACGATAAGGCAGTAAGCCGTTGGGAGGTATATAAGTTACTTTAATTATTGAAGAGTTATTTTTATCGTTAAAAAGCTAAGAAGTCGGCAGAAAAGACGAAAAATTGCTCGTATTCCATTTAGAGTGCTAAGCTAAACGGCGCGCGTGCACTTTGGTCAAGCACATACAGATTAATCGCTTGCAGTTTGTCGCCACCTACTATCTTAATCCTTGATGGATACGAGGAGGTCCTCCGGCTATCTATGACATGGGTTCTTTTTTTAAATTTCTCTCTATGAAGCTTGTTGTAGAATGTAAAGCCAGTCAGGTTGATCTTATTGTATACTAAGATGAAACAGCGTTTCCTCTTTCTTCGCTTCGTCCATTCTGTTATTTTGACACGAAGTCACAATTATTTCAGGTAGCTAACTACTTGGCGATATTATTCTATGCACGAATTGGCCCACCTCATCCGTCTATCATTACGTGTGTCACCTGTATTAACTGTACTTTTGATTGCCGAACGATTCCAGTGGATCCCAGTAGAACCTTTATTTTTCTCTGAGGCAGGCACGAGTAGCCGCCACTTGGCTTTTCCTGGCACTAATGACTCGCTGAGAGTCATATTATCTTCTAAGGATTTTCGTGAAAATTCTGCCTATCCTGTCTTTGGTTTTCAAAGTGTGCACTTCACTTGCAATCGAATCCTATCGCCAACAGCTCTCTTCCATCGGTTGTCGTTAGGTTATATCATTTGCCTGTTTCCTTTGATATTTTACGTTATCAGACTGCTTTCTGACTGCGATCATAGCTGGACCAATTGTTATCGTATCACGTGCATTGAGAAGAAGTATGCGCCTAATTTCTCACACCCACTCTTCACTCGTAATTTCTACCGTTCACTCGGAAAATCCTCAAGAGTCGTTGCATATGAAAAGCCGTACTCATAGAGAATTGCTGTTTTAGACATACTTGTTTATTTGTTCGCTTATGTCGAACAATGAACTGGGATAGTACCCAGTATCGACTTTCTATTAACCTCAGCATTGAATTATGAATTCGTCGTTTTCTCTCTGAGCAATCGCGAGGTTGTTAAACGGTTATATGCGACTCTGAGCGACTGTTCTTCCTCGGTGGAGGACAGGTGACAAAAAGCGCTGCGTTTTTTCGAGAAGCCGTAGATCTTGTAATTACCGCTCAGATTTTCATCTTTCTGTTTGTGCTGTTGAAGTGTTTGACCTAGTAAGTTGCGTATTACTGTACCCTTCCAGGCTCTGAAGAAGGTGATTCTGCCGAAACGTCAGCTACGATCTTGTCGTATGTGTGCATTGTATGGAACTAAGCATATGCTGTTTAACAACCTCACGATTGCTGAGAGAGAAAACGACGAATGAACTGGCATTAAATACTAAGGCTTAAATCCGCACAGACATAATGTTGGTGTCGATTTTTATGGCAAAAGCTTCCAACAACCTCGCGTAAGCCTATTAGTAAGGCAAGACATTATTTTTCCCAGCCAAGGTTCAGTAGGGTATCGACATCTATGCTCTGCTATGTGACAACTAGTACTGTCTCGAATTCTGCGAAAGTGATTGCCTTCAAAAATGAGATGATTTCGGTTGGTTTTTGCTCATGGACCGTCCTCCATCCTATGGAGCTGGTGTGTGGGGCCAAGTCACTTCAGCGCTGTAGGGTACTGTATACAAGGGCAGTGATGGATGATGCTACCTCATTCATGCAGTGCCCCAGTCAACGCGACTCTCCTCGATGGGACGACGATGAAGACCAACGACGGAAGAAGAAACAACTGCTGAGGACGCTCGACTCGAATCATCGCGGCTCTGTTGAGAGCGAAACAGTCGAAATATTAGCCAAAACGAAGATCAGCATGAGGATTTTCCTCTTCATGAACCGATTCACCTCGGACATCATGGATGAATTTTTTGTTTTCATTTCGTCTCCCTATTATTTCTTGACTATAACAATTTGAACTCACACGAAACGGTTACTAAAGGATAAAGAAGTGGATTTGTAGCTGAGACAACCTTAGATATATAATCTGGCTTGCTGTCACTTTCCATTATTAGCCTATCTAATAGGAAACGTAATGTAAGATTTAGAGAGAGAGAGAGAGAGAGAGAGAGAGAGAGAGAGAGAGAGAGAGAGAGAGAGAGAGAGAGAGAGAGAGAGAGAGAGAGAGAGAGAGAGAGAGAGAGAGAGAGAGAGAGAGAGAGAGAGAGAGAGAGAGAGAGAGAGAGAGAGAGAGAGAGAGAGAGAGAGAGAGAGAGAGAGAGAGAGAGAGAGAGAGAGAGAGAGAGAGAGAGAGAGAGAGAGAGAGAGAGAGAGAGAGAGAGAGAGCAAGCTAAAATGCGGAACGTCATCCAAATCAAGCGTTTAGCTCCTAAATATATAAACGATTATATTATTAAGCAAATACAAGGTTGATAAAGAAGTTTGTTCGACTAACGTTTCGACGCCTTCGTCTTCTTCAGAGCCGGATTGACCCACGTCGATGATCCTCGGGTGACCGTTCTCGCGAGATGGTTGATATTAATATATACTTTTTATTTATTGATTGTTGAAAATGAAGTCATATAGCTTTCTGCCGAACACCCCACTGATTTCAGTGGTTATCACCTATCGCTGCCGATGTCCGTCAATAATTCAGTGTTTGTTTGAGAACGTCAATGACCATTTACCACCCCCATTTACCGAAACCGAATTCACTATTACTAGATTAAAGGAAATGTAGAGTTTGGTTACAGTTTGCTGTATTGACCTAAAATTCCAAGTTCTTTCTCCTCGAAGTTACTGATAATCTAATGATCTAATATCAATATTATAAATAAACAAATATTAATGTCTCATTCTTCAAATCGCTATTGTTTGCCGGAAAGAGCGTACTCCCCAGAAAACAAACAAAAAAGTGAACGAAAGTGTGAACAGAGTACTCCCCAGAAAACAAACAAAAAAGTGAACGAAAGTGTGAACACCAGAACGTTTTGTCCAGCTGGAAGTTGTAAATGAAACCGAACAGAATTTGTTTAGAGGATGAAAGATAGATTTTAAAGGTGAAATCGTTTTCTCTATTTTCTCTTTTATATCTCCTTTTTTCATTGCTTTTTAATTTCAGTGCTTATATGGTAAAGACAAAGCATTCACTTATCTATTATCCAACTCTTCCTTGATTATCAACCGCTTCCCGTTTTTAGCATCATTTTCCTGAATTTTTCTTTCTTTCTTTCTTTTTCAAATAGAAAGGCTTGTGGTCCTTTCTCTTCTATCTTATTTCTCGTCTTCTTCTTCATTACAGTTATCTTCTCTGTCTCCTTCTTTTCCTCCCTCTCTCGCGCTCTCCCCATTCCTTTCCGTCTCTTTTATATACATATATACACATATACATAAGCCATATTAACCCTTTCCTTTGATATCGTCGTTAACCAAAGCGCTTCATTTTTTATGATTCCAAAGGTATTTTTTAAAAGCCTGTTTAAGAAAATGTGGACAACATGAGTCATATTTGAATCATACTCCAAGGAAACTTATTTAGTGTTTCGAATTCGCTCTCCCCATTCCTTTCCGACTCTCTTATATACATATATACACATATACATAAGCCATATTAACCCTTTCCTTTGATATCGTCGTTAACCAAAGCGCTTCATTTTTTATGATTCCAAAGGTATTTTTTAAAAGCCTGTTTAAGAAAATGTGGACAACATGAGTCATATTTGAATCATACTCCAAGGAAACTTATTTAGTGTTTCGAATTTAAACAAAAGCGGACGTTTCTCAACTCAGAGTGAACTAATAAAGAAACGGACTAAAATTAAAATGGCCATCTAGAAATCCTTCTAAGCGGGAACAAAACTTCTTATTCAACCAAACACCACCTGAAGCCGGCGAAATCTGTTGCGTTCTAGTGGCTTGTACTTTCAAGAGCGAAACGACTACCATAAATTGGTAGACATAAATTAGCATAGATTGAAAAATAACATGAATTGGTTTCCGTCGGATGGAGCGCATTAGTGTTCACAAATGCATCCTTGATATGTGCCGCTGTGTACTATCGATTACAGTTCTAAAAAAATGGCATTTTCTTTGAAATTTTTGGAATATTTGATTTTGGACATCCTTGAAAAAAGGGAGAGAGAGATAAAAACATGAATATGAAAAGAAAAGACACTTTGGAAAGAAGTACATCTTGTAGTGAAAGTTTGGAAGCGTAAAGTCTATTAGAAAACCCAATAAGCCCTCAACTCTCTGTTTGACAAAAAAAAAACTCGCTCTATTGACAAACATTCGCGAACGACCACATTTGATCTATGACTGGCACCGCGTCTCTCTTGTCGTTTCGCAATCTCTTCTTGCCCTCACTCTATCCCCCTCTTTTTCTCTCTCTCTCCTATCTCTTCAGTACAACTCTCGGCCGCTGCTATCGAGTAGTTAATGTCTGTTCATTGTTGGTGAATCGTTGCGGTGTCAGTGTTTGTTGTTGTTCTTGTTGTTGTTGTTTTTACTTTCTGTCCAGAAAAATCTACGCAGTCAAGTGACTTGTGTTGTTCGTTGATCGAACGACCGACCGACCGACCGACCAACCAACAGACCGCGACCACTGGCTTGTTGTCTGCTATCAAGACTAAACGATCAAAAAGTACATCGTGCTCTTTCGTCGTCATTGCACTGCACAGCAGAGCACCACACACACACACACACACACACACACACACACACACACACACACACACACACACACACACACACACACACACATGAGACTTTTCGTCGATAACTATTGACCCGCCTTTCCTCTCACATTCAAAAACTTCGACACCTATCATCTTCCACCAGACAAAAAACCACCATGCACGGTTTGTTGCTTTCATTTCCGGAATCCGTTCTCGAATTCCCTTTTCTAGGATCCTTATGACTAATGAGTCGTTACATCATAAGTATTTAGGCTTCTGTAGTAGATAAATTCACAGCAGCAGTTTCAATACGTTTCAAAATTCGGCTTTATCGGACGTTATCCAGAAACTACTGGTTTCGTCTTAGCGCCTATTTCGCCGATGAAGCTGGCGATTTCTCAAAATAGGAAGAAGGAAACTCTTAAAAACAGCGATTGACTAGGTTTCTGTTAAAAATATCTGTTCAAATATCGCTTACTAATACTTTTACTAGCGACTTCTTTTCTCTACACTTCGCTTGTCGGCTTCCACATCACTGATGACGTCACATGCTTAAATAAGTTATAATTATCGTATAAATACAACTACAACGGTGCTGAGATATTTGTAAAATTCGGAACCGTAGGTGTCTGCGGTGGAGAACGAACACGCTATTACTCTTTCTGAGAGCTAAAGCGTTCACCACCACACCATACCAGTCCTTCGTTTCGCCTGTCTGTCATATAAATGGGTTAGTTGGGAAATTTCCGAGATTTATGTTATAACTGAGTAATATATTTATTTTACAAAATAACGCTTGAAAGAAAAATGTTTTAAATTCACTTCATTGCGAGCATTCAGAGCTACCCGGTCAAGGTTTTTCTATCGATCCGGCTTTACTTGTATGATTTGCTCGCTGAATAAAATTCGATATTAGCCGGATTTTTCTGCATATCAGCTCATATTTCGGTCCATCCTAGACCACCGTGTTTTCAGCTATGGCTAACCTTCGAATGCAATTCGCCACCGATAAAACCGCTGTGGATCGTTTTTTTCGTCTCGATCAAAAGGGTAAAGTTCAAGCGAAATACATCTGGATTGATGGTACTGGTGAAAATCTGCGCTCAAAAACTCGTACACTCGACTTTGAACCCACCAAGCCAGAACGTGAGTTTTGATCAGTGGTTTTCTGGCTCTAATTTGCGCAAGCCATTATCGCTATGGGGCTTGTAGAGTTATTTAGTAAAACGATTTCACAATAGATTAGTAGAGAAATCAGCAACATTTAGGGATACATACTGCATCACCGTTGTCCATAATGCCAATTGATATTATTTTATGTATCTGGTTTGATCTGGCATGTGGCGCAGTGATCAGAGGTGCCCTACAACACACATGTGGAATCGATCCTCGTGCCCATGGCCCACCAAGCCTTCCATCCCTCTAGGATCCACAAATTGGTACCAGACTTGTCTGGGAGGATAGCAACACTAGCTCGATACATCGGTAGGCCACCAGTGCATTCAATCACTTCCAAACGACGCATGATGAAGTCGAATGCGTAGTGTGTCCCTCAGGGACTGGTGAACGCCGTGAGCTTTATCTTTTTTTATTCTGATTTCATTTCCTTAAAATCAAGTACACTTTTACCAATTCAAGAGAAAGCAGAACTCTAGATGACGTTTTCATTTTCATTTTTTTTAATCAACATTATCGATCCATATTGGTACGAGTCCAGTTTCTCTTTTCTGTCACGGTTTGATATGGTAAAGGGGTCAATGTTCATGCGTACTTCGAATTTTTAATTCATGTGTGTCCCAAGTGTTACTCACATGGTAGATTACTGTATTCCATTAAAATGAAAGAACGCCGATAAGCCGATAAAGGATAAGCCCTGTCAATATGAGTTTTATTCGGAAGAGCAGCAGACAGATTCCTTGGTCAAAGAGCTTAGTATTCGCACGTCACATGCTAATCAGGGAAAGGTGTGCTCTCTGCAGTCTAAGTAGGAACACTCTAGCCCAGTTATCTGAAGGCTCTAGAATTAACTTTACCAGAATTCAACAATATTCATGTGAAAGAGAAAATCCTCAAGGGGCGGCTGGACCCATACGCAAGAATGTTCGATGACCTTCATGGATGTTGGGTGCTAGGAAACGAATCGACCATAAAAAGTGCTGGGATCCACACGACGTAAGTGGGAGCAGGTCGTCTAGAATAGAATAAAAAGTGATTAAACATTATTTTGTTTATTTATACCAGCGTTAAAGGAAAGGTGGTTTACAAAAGCAAACAGGTTTGTGTCCATAGGTGAATATCACATGTCGCATTGCTACACAACACAATGAAAAAATGCCATGCATTCCATTAACATCGTCTACACTAACCACTGTACACTGTACAAGTCAACGAGCACATTCCGATCAGAGTTTTCAGGTCGATATTCCAGTTTCCCGTCGAGGATTCGAAGACCAAACAATTTCCTGGACTTTGATTTTTCCTATTTGGTATTTAATATTCTAATTTAATATTTATCATGAGGATCGAGCGATGAAGACGACAGAAAACCTTGGAAATTTCGTACTATATATCTCCTATACGTACTATATACTAAGAGTACTATCTCTGTATCTCTGTAAGAGATGTACTAAGGGCCGTATATGGCATAGCGACGAGGGGTGCGTTACCATACCCACTTGGTCATTGATTCGATCTCGTGCCCTGATCTCACTAACCCTTCCACCTATTCGGGGTCGACGAAATTTAGTACCACATTTGTATGAGACGGTTGCAGCAAAGCTATCGGAAGTTATTGTATAGGCCACATATGCACTAAATCATCTCTGTGATGCCAGAAATAGAGTCGATTGCATAGTGTATCCCTTAGGGATTGATCAACACCGGAAACTTTATCCTTTATCTTTTTATGTCGGTCCATGAAAAAATCATTGGAATGAAGTTTTGCTAGCAGTTTTCTAACGACTGTGTTGTATTTTGATTTTGGAACTCTGTTCCGATAATTTTTCCAAGATTACTAGTGTTACAATCCATAAAATATGAAGAAGTCTGATTATCGATTAATTGGCAATAGCTTCTTGGTCAGCAATCCAGTTCAAGGCAAGGTTATCTAGCCAACATAGCCATTTCTTAACTGTGGACGAAATCAGTAGAAAGTCATTTGTACTAACGAATCCAAATGATTTTCTATGAAGAGTTTTCTGGTTAACCAATGTGGTCTGTTTGTGGCGATACGGCTATGGACCGATCTTTTTGGTTTTTTTTTTCTTTGCTTAGATGTTTATTGTAAGGAAAGTGAGATGCGAAACGAACTGCATCGATCGAATTTCAATTTCAGAGCTACCGATTTGGAATTTTGACGGTTCTTCTACTGGTCAATCCACTGGTGCCGATTCTGACGTGTATTTGAAACCGGTGGCGATATATCCTGATCCGTTCCGTCTTGGCGCGAATAAACTTGTACTCTGCGAAACTCTCGATGGTAAAAAGCAGCCTACAGGTTGGTGAAAGTGTGCGAATTGATTGAATAATTTGTAATTTAATTTATGTTTATGTGTCACAATTTCGCCAGTACACCTCGCCAAACCTCACTGCGCCTAGTCGATGATCCTTGATATGGGAACGTGATATGAGGCCTGGGCTCATTTTTCCCACATTGTCACCGCTGAGAAAGAGTCCAAAATTTCTGTTGGAAGTTTATAAAAGTCCGTAATCATTAAAAAATGTGGTGCTCTTTATGTCCGCTGGGCAAACAGAATCCACTAGGTGGCTCTGGTAAGCTGGGGCGATGATCGGAGCTCAATGGTGCATCGCTCGAATTACTCCGTTATTAATGTGAATCTCTCTGATTCAGATGACTAACAATAGTTGTAGTCACTTTTATAATCGATGACTAAACTTTTTCCACTGCTTGTTTGTCCAAGACCGACTTTTGAGATTCTCATCCTCATTTCAATGATTTTCTTCCTAGTCTTTGCTAGACCTGTTCTTTGCTGTTCAAGCGACAAATCACAGCATCCATAGGTCTTCTAAGCTGAGAAGGTGTTCGACATTTTCAATTCGGATGGCAACCATAAATAAACCTAGCAGAACCATCCGAACTACCTGTGGTTATGTTATCCTTAAAAGCAAATGAGAAGGTGCACAACGGTAAAAACGCAATATTCCTGGTTTCCAACGGACGAGCAGAGACCAATGAACGACTTTAGCACGGGATAGCAAACAAGTGGCGTCTAGTCGTGCCGAGTTGAGTTACTCGATGACTAACGAAATTAAAGGTGACAAGTGACAGGTCACCGCGCGCTAAAATATGTCCGGACGATTACTATGATGTTAACTGGACGATCATGATCGTGGTGATCTTTGTTACTAGTCGAAGTCCGCTTTTGAAGCTTTTTCCATCAATCAATATTCCCTTATCATTTGCAGTCTATCGGAATTCTTTGGGGTACAAACACTGTTCATCAGTGATTTCTAGAAATAACTATTCTATTAGTTAGTTTTAGTAACATTCAGGAATTTCATGTCTGTACTAGTTAGTGTTGATTGTTCGACAGCATTTTCTCATAGTCGTAACATATCAAAGCTCTCTCTCGCAACTTATTACTAGCGTAACGTAACTTAGCGTAACTTATTAAAGCTAAAAAAGGATAAGGCTATATATATATGTATATATATATATATACACATATATGTATATGTATATATATATAATAAAAGGATAAAGCTTTCGGCGTTGATCAATCTCTGAGGGTGCGCCATGCATTCGACTTCATTAAGAATCGTTGGAGGTGATTGAATGCATATCTGGCCTTTACAATGACTCGCGGTGGCCTACCGATGTATCGAGCCAGTGCTGCTATCCTCCCAGACAAGTCTGGTAGCAATTTGCCGACCCCGGAGGGATGCAAGGCTTGGTGGGCCAAGGGTGCAGGAATCGATTCCACGTGCGTGTCGCAGTGCCACCTCTAACCACTGCGCCGCACGCTCTCCTTACCGTAACTTATTATCTTAAGAAAATAGCTAAGGAAAGTAAATGTAGAGTGTTGGGTTCCGGGATAGATTTGAAAACGCTTAGTACGCCATAAAATCTAGAATCTTATCAACGATCACATAGAAATACCACAGCCTTCTAGCAGCAATGAAAATTTCAAATAATAAGAACAAAATAGGAAGTACCCAGGATCGACTTTCTATTAACCTCGGCATTGGGTTATGAACTCGTCGTTTTCCCTCTTAGCAATCGCGAGGTTGTTAAACAGCATACGTTCACTTCCACACAATAACACACATACAACACAATCGTAGATGACGTTTCGGCACAATCGCATTCTTCAGAGCCGCTTTTTTCACCTGTCCTCCGCTGTTCTTCTTTCCATTGGAAAGTGGTAATTGTCAGATTGAGAGAGCTCGAAGTCATCCGTTGGAAAAACAACTGTGAAACATTGTTAGAATGTAGGCACTTGAACGGCCCTGCATCACGAGTAGTCCAGGCTCCAACATATTTTCACTCATTTCATTCTTGAGCGACTGTCGTCCGTAGTGGCAATCTGCACCGACCATGGTAACATCCATGGGTAATCTGGATAATAGTGGTTCTTTTTTTGTGAACAGCGGAAATTTCTGAGTAAGGAATCACTCTGGTGGTCTGAATTTTATTTATTGTGAAAATGCAGGATGAATCTGTGCGGCACTAAAAAGGCGCCACGGCTTAACTGATCGGTGTCCGTAATCAATCATGAATGCGCCATGTTGTTCCTAGTTGTGAGCGAACTTTCGGATAAAACAACTTATCATTTACATTCATATCTTGTATACAATTAGACATTCAGTTCTTAAGACATAAGCTGCGAAGATATGCATTGATAACAAAATCAGCATGAGAATTGGGCAAGCTGCACGCTATGCATTGACTGCAATTCATTTTCCATTGTATGCCGAACAGGGTTTTTTTTTGCCAATTTTCGTTTTCAATCGACAACTTTTCCACAACATTTGTATTCCAACGAGTTTTGTCTAATAATAACTCTTTTCTTTACATATTGAAATGCCGAAAAACTGTTTTCGGACGAGTTTGTTCGAGTACCACATGTGTTGTTATTGGTGAATATGGCGCTGTAATGTATCTCTCGTAGAAAGTACAAACACATGAGTCCTGTTACAACTTCTAGCATACTGTGCGCTTAGAGTAGACAATTCAGTCGCCGATGTGCATTGCCTCCAATTCGTTCCGTAGAGTGCAAAAAAATTATGTGTAGTCGCGTATCTGTTTAATTTCAAGGTTAGGTTTTGATAGAGTTTATTGTTTGGTTCTAATATCTTGTGATGTTTTTCGTTGATAACGATCTGTTTACGTCAACGGTGAATTACATAGAAGGTTATCGAACAATGCCCAGAGTTGTTTGTAATGTGTTGAGATAGAAGAACTGTGAACTACAAATATGAGCCTAAATTTCGTCTAATAACTAAGATGATAGCAAGAAAAGCTTTTGGGATAAAGTTACAAGTCTTTGATGATTCATTGTGATTTTGACCTCAGCGCAGCCTAACTGCGTTCAATGGCGATTTGTGCCCCCAAATTAGTTTAGTTGACGGGTAGATGCTGTTATGGCACCGTTAGGATAAAAGACAATGGCTTACAGAAGAACAATACAAGGATCTCAGAGGAGCAATGGGTAACATGTGCACCTCCTGAAAGGACCATTGAGGCTTCGAATCTGACCTAGGGTTCGTTTTGCAGATACCTCAGCATCATTGTGGTTGTCCCTCTGACGATTTTTTCTCTAGATTTTCTCTTTTTCTACGTTCAAGTAGTCTTATACCTTGCCAAAGTGTATTTTGAAACACTAGACGTCAGTACTTGTATACCTGGACAGAACGATGGTACCGATCAAGAGGGAAAGCATCATGACTCATTGAATAATGGAAAAATGTAAGTCATCGTGTTCAACTAACACTTGGTCCGTATGAGGATATCAAATGTAACCAAGAAGATCAGCATTGCGCGTTGGGCACATGCTACTACTAAGTGGACAATGCGGTTCAGCATGAAGCGCTTCGACCACAACGACGCATGAGTTACGAAATTTTGCCACGATCTGGAATTCCGAACGCTTTTGATAAGTACTCCGGTGGAGAGGTCCAGCTATGTCTAGACTCACAGCACACGCGGAATAAACGCATTCGATTTTGACAAAGTCAAACTTGACCGGATCGTGGCCCAATTGTGCGGAAAGTGAAGGAACCTTTGAGGTTTTTCCGCCTTCTCTTTTCTTGTTTTTTATCAAAATATTTCGAAATTTAAATTGTATCAAGTAAACAGCAAAGGAAGGATCAAACGATGTAGACGCCCAAATGAGAGAATTTGATGCATGTAAAAGAACACCGATAGTTTGCCCTTGGAGCTTCATACCGAAGCCTTTTCTAGTCTCCAATTTTTTTCCTCAAAAAATTTCTGTTATGGGGATTATCTCGCTGTCAGATTCTCAGCCACTTTCTATTTCAGCAACAAATAATCGAAAGCGATGTGCGGAAGTGATGGAAAAAGCCAAAGACCAGCACCCATGGTTCGGCATGGAACAGGAGTATACGCTACTCGATGTGGATGGGCATCCGTTCGGTTGGCCGAAGAATGGATTTCCCGGACCTCAGGGTGAGTTATGCTGCAGCACTTTACTGTAGTTACTGCACATGTGCTTCAGGCGAATTTACGCCATTATTACACTATCGAGATGCGATCGTTCTCGAACTGCAACGAAAGCTTTTGTGCTCGCTGCAATACAATTCGCTAGGGTCTCTTGTGACACTATAGGATTCACTGTGATCTTTCTTTTAATTTAATTCTGTTATAGAAGGATTAAATGTTTTCCAAAAACGGAAGGATTTTGGAATTTTTGAAATTTTTGCTTGAAAACTAGATAACCCTGTTACTTTGTTCTGTCACAGTTCTCTTCAGGACCGTACTACTGTGGTGTTGGAGCGAATAAAGTCTACGGTCGTGACATAGTCGAAGCACATTATCGCGCCTGTTTATATGCTGGCATCAGCATCTCTGGTACAAATGCTGAAGTTATGCCTGGCCAGGTAACCAACCGTGCCTTTAGTCCTAAAACGAAATATGATTCAACCTATATGCATTGGTATCAATGCACATATGGGTGCACCGAGTTTTCTGTTTATACTGCTTTCAATTGCCACTCGTTCTGATTGTTTTCTGCTTCGCAAATAGTTTATTTGTCATAGCTTTCATATTTGACGAATAGTTTAGCTCGCACAAATGTCCAAAAAATGATCAGCGAACACTTTCTCTACGCTTAAGTAATTTGCAAAAACTCTTCTTGAGACGAGCTTTTCAATCCACATCGTGTGCGGCGAAATATTACTCGTGGTCCCAAACATCCAAGCAAAATTGGTCCTCGCAAAGAATATGTTTGCTTCGTCATTTTAATTCTGTATAGGTTAGAGAAATGGAGCTTTCTTATGTGAAAGACCTACGTCATGGCGAACAGGAGGTTGAACGCGTAAAAAATGAGGGTGGCTGTCTGCTTGACACGGGTTGGGGAAGGATCTCCTAGTATCTCTTCCAATTCAATTCACTTCTGCATTATAACCAACCATGTTCATCGACACATTCACGGATGTTCCTGCAGAATGCTTATATTAGCAGTCCAATTGTTAGAACTACAAGGGAGGAGGTTCGTGTTCACTTCCAATGAACAGCCTCACATTCACCTCATCGCAGTCAAATAAGCTACCATAGAATATAACTAGTTTTCACGAGAGCTATTTGCCAGTGTTTTGTCGTGAGAAACGGCAGATGTGAAGAGTCCGTCGTGAAATGTGATGCTTTTCGGGTTCTATCCACATTCCCACCACATCGTACCTACCTAGTGAGCATCTCCTACTCTCATTGTGGGGATAGATGGAAACGTCACTGGTACGCGGTAGAGTTATTTTAATCTTTGGCGGTATTGCAGGCGCTGCAAATGATACCTTTATTAAAATCACGTTATACCTCGAACCCTTTAAATTGACTACTTAAAGTGTATGGTTTTGATTAAAATTGCCAGTGAGACTGTTTTCCATGACAGGGAATAATCGTAGCGTTTTAATCGTTCATTTATTTTTTCTAGAACTATCTCAGCAATAAGAACGATTTCAATGATAACGGCAGCGAATTTTCAGTGGGAATTCCAAGTGGGCCCAGTTGAGGGCATCGCGATGGGTGACCAGCTGTGGATGGCTCGTTTCCTCCTACATCGAGTCGCCGAAGAGTTTGGCGTAGTTGCTTCACTTGATCCTAAACCAATTAAAGGTGAAATGTGACTTCGTTAGGTGGTCAGCTAAGAAAACGTTTTCAGAGTACGCTTCGGGCAAATTTTATTAGCCTTTAAAAGTTGAGATTAGAAAATTTCGAGCAGACCATTAAAAATAGAAATGAAAAAATTGTCTTCAAATATCGTGCGGTCCAATCTCAATGAATAACAAATTTAGTTCAGAAACTATTTCTCAGCTCACTAAATTAATTAAGATGTATTATGAAACACCAATGTGTCCGCATAGCCCAGTGCCTAAAAGTGCCCTGCCATGCAAACATCATCAAATTGAGTTTGATCTCATGCATCGGCAAATTATACTTTATATGAGAGGACAAGAACCCTGAATTTTATATCGGTGGGCTTCCTTAAAACACTGTATAGGATAAATATGCATTCAGTCGTCGTTTAAGATCCAGCTGAGTGTATGACGCATTTTCAAGGGAGCGCCGAACGTTTTGTGCTTTTATCCACTTTATTAAATAGGCAGTCGTTAGTTGAAAATCCGACATTTTCATAAATTATTTCACCATCCGATGGGGTGGAGGAAATTTTCATAGGTGAGAAAAGGTGAAAATCCGGCAGCATAAGGAATAAGTCCTATGCAAAATGTAAAACCGTCTTCTTGCCGAGAATCTCGATTGCTGAAGAACATCGTTGCGAAGTCGCGAAGTGGACATACTCAAGCTAGTCAAGGACATTTCATAGCTCATCAGTCCTACTGGTAGCATGAAAGAATGTTGCGGTCCCTTGGTTTTCTAAGAGCGCCGTGCTTGTTGGCAAGGTAGGGACACCCATCTTTCGTTATCCGTTACAAAAATTAACTGTTGGAAGACCGGTTCAAATATACTTCAGTTCGCACCTTTCAAACTGCGTGGTTTCCATCAGCCTATCATCGCGCGTGCAATCGATTCCCCTCTGCCAGCTAGCACTTGATCGATCCTAGATGCTCCTCCAGCGGGCTTCGCAACATGCAGTCGTCGAACGAAGAATCCCTGTCCCATTCTTCTCCAGATTTGTGGTCTACTTGCACTGGAAGAAGTACACGAGAGTCAACAAAACATGGTGAAGCCGTACAGGTCACCATTGCCCAATGCGCAGCAGATGTTGACCGTGGCAAGATGATACCAAATGAATGCTCGTACGAAATCGTCAAAAAACTGCGGTTATCTCACCACACTATTTTTTTCCGTATTCTTCGTTACAAACTGCCTCCCCTTTACGCCACGCATTGGAACCTTGAGAGCTCTACAACATCACCGGAAATCACAAAAGCTGTTAGAGTAATAAGAAGCAACTTTTGTTCTAAAGTGTTACACGAATTGTTTACCTTTTCCTTACTACTTAACACAGTTTTTCTTACGGCAGGGTATTTTGCGTAATACAACCACAATGATGCTGAGATATTTGCAAAACTCAGGACCGCAGGTGCCTACGGTGGGAAACGAACGCGCTGTTGTCATTTCCGGAGGCTAAAGCGCTCACCACCACTCCATGCAGGTCCTTTGTTTCACCTGTCTCTCAGCGACTTCTATCGACCAATGCCATTAGAAAGTTAACATTGTGATTTCGACTAAAGCTTTCAGCATAGCTGGGTTCATTTCCAATTTGGGCTCCTCAGATCAATCCCGTTGACGGGTGATCGCTACACTAACCGATAGAACTATCTGGGAGACAGGTGAAACGAAGAACCTGAATGGTGTGGCGGTGAGTGCGTCAATTCCTGGAAAAGATAACAGCGCGTTCGTTCCCTACCGTTGGCACCTGCGATCCGGAGTTTTGCAAATATCTCAGCATCATCGTGGTTGTTGCACTAATTTTTCATAAACCCAGTAAGTATTTGGAAAAAATAAATACGAGTAAATAATAGTAAATAAGTGAAATATTAGTAGTATTTAACAAATCGTCGTTATTCTTTTGATAAATATTCTCTGATTCTCACACTTTTGTTTCTTATCTCATCCACTGACATTTATTTCAGAAAATTTCTAATTGCTTATGACTTCGGTAAAAAGCCGAACACTCTGCTAGCATCTATAATATTCCTTACAAATTCCATACAGCAAGTACAATTTTTAAGAGTGAAAATATCAAAAAATTTTCGGTTTAAAAGATAAGGAATAGATGGTTAGGACAACTGGCGATGGTCGACCAATCTAAAAGTTTTCTGAACGATGTAAAAAATAAAAACGGGAACTAAAATGGCTAGACTGGAGATTTTGATTTTTAGGAGACTGGAACGGAGCAGGTTGTCACACAAACTTTTCCACAGCTTCCATGCGTGTTCCTGGTGGAATAAAGTGAGTTTTATGAAATTCTATTGGAAGATTTAAGTTCTTCAATCTTCTAATTGAATAGCCTAGACGGTTTCTCTTGTTGAAGGAACTTTATAAAATTCCTTTTATTACAATTAGAACTTGATTATAGTGACATCATGACGGCAATCAATAAGTTGTCATTAGTACATCAGCAACACATCGCTTACTACGATCCCCATCTAGGAAAGGTTTCTTCTACACTTACTATTTCCCTTCATGCGATTTCAGTGTCACATATGTTTTTTTTTAATTTTGTTGTGGCTAAGAGAATTCAGTAATGTTAAGGACAATGAGCGTCGACTAACTGGACTTCATGAAACGGCAAAGATCGACCAGTTGTTATTCTTTTGATAAATATTCTCTGATTCTCACACTTTTGTTTCTTATCTCATCCACTGACATTTATTTCAGAAAATTTCTAATTGCTTATGACTTCGGTAAAAAGCCGAACACTCTGCTAGCATCTATAATATTCCTTACAAATTCCATACAGCAAGTACAATTTTTAAGAGTGAAAATATCAAAAAATTTTCGGTTTAAAAGATAAGGAATAGATGGTTAGGACAACTGGCGATGGTCGACCAATCTCTTAAAGATTCCTTGCCAAACCTTCCACTTGCAAATCTGCTTCTAAAGTAAACACGTATTTGACTTTTATGACCTCTACATTGGTCCTACAGTAGCCTGAATGAGTCACTTAGTGTAGGAATCAGCGCTTTACTTCTCATGAGTGGCTTTGGTATTAAAATCGCCTTAGAAGGAAGGTTTTGTCCGGAGCTCCAAAGTTGAACATGGCGACCAAAGGGAAAGTAATTTAGTTGAACCGAGTTATATATATATATATATACATATATATGTATATGTAGCGATTTCAGTGTCACATATGTTTTTTTTTAATTTTGTTGTGGCTAAGAGAATTCAGTAATGTTAAGGACAATGAGCGTCGACTAACTGGACTTCATGAAACGGCAAAGATCGACCAGTTCTCCTATGGTGTCGCTTCAAGAGCCAGTTCAATCAGAATTCCACGTCAAACTGACAACGATGGCTATGTACGTAATATAATTTGACATTTATCTATTAGAATGTAAAGGCTCAACTTCTAAGCTGGACTTTTCAGCAATTTTTGAAGCAGTTATTTCTCTCATTGGTTTAGCTCCTCATTATGCTAGAGTATTTGTGCTCGAAAACTCCTTATAGTGGCATAGTGGTGATTTTCGGCAAGTTATTTAGCTATGGAAGTGTCTCTATACTTTGCTTCGCTTAGTATCCCTTAAGCGTAAAAAAGATTTTTGCCGTTGGCCGATTCTTTAGCTGCGCTCTATGAAATCCACTCCACTATTAGCACTGTGATTGAATGCATGTTCGATCTATACGATATTTTTTGGTCTCGTGCCGATGTGTCAAATCAGTGTCTTTATCCCTGCAAATAAGCCTGGGACGAAACTGTGAACCACGAGAAAATGGCAGCATGGTTTATCTCTCTGCGGGAAGCAACGACAGTGTGCCAGTTGCAGGATACCTCTAACTATTGCGCTACACCCGGCTATGTTTAGTGGCTTATGCTTGTTTTGTCAGAACGAATACCATGATCTCAGCAAACTGCTACTGACGTTCAGGGTTATTTCGAGGATCGACGACCCTCATCGAACTGCGACCCGTACAATGTGATCGCAGCACTTGTACGTACCGTGTGTCTAGATGGTGATGATCGGAAACTCTCACTGATATACGTGCCGACAAGTGGTGGACAACAACCCTAAGTGGTTCTTATCGTAACCCTATCAAAACTTTTCATCATATCTCACTTATCGTGCGTGACTTGTTCCGCTTTGTAGGTGATTCGTCGTGTATCTTCATTTTTTACTTTTTTCTCGGTATTCAAGTCGTATGTCTCGTCACCCAAGATGTAGTATGTCCTGACCTTTTGATAAAGTAGAAGTAGTAATAGTTTTTTTTAACTTGTACATATATTCGTAAATGAATAAATATTATGTAGGAACGCATATGTTCAATTCTGACTTTCACTGAACCTCGGTTTGGACCATCAGTGTTTCGGTTTACTGACAAGCTTTTACGAGGTTGTTGCATAGGTGTTTTGTTTTGTTTTGTTTTGTTTTTTGTTTAAGAGCCCCCTGATCTCCCTCATAGGAGGGATCAGTTGATAACGAACTCGTGTAAGCTGAAAAGATAAACTAAAACTTTTTATGAATGTTATAATTCGTGCGATGCATAAGGTTTTTGTTTTAAACTTGGCTGATGTACGACTTTATATTGAATGTGCTTAGTTGTGGATTTGAAGCAAAACATCGACTTCGTCGACATAATTTCCTCTTCGTGAATATTTCCACAACAACATCCTAAATACATATACGACCAGTTTTTGGTCAAGGTAAGGTAAAAAATCTCATTTTCTATAGACCAGACTACAGTAAACCTTAAGTGTTCTCATCGACAACATTGTTACCTTTGGTAGTTACACTCCTACTCCCTTACTCACACTCTGGTGAATCTAGCTGTATGGCTCTAGCTGTTCTATTATTTATTCTACCTACGTGATTTAACAAACTGGGTAACACCCACGTGGGGTCGAGCCCAACGCCCATGGCCCACCTAGCCTTCCATCTCTCCTAGGTTAGCAAATTGATACCACACCTGTCCGGGAGGATAGCAGAACTGGCTCGATACATCGGTAATCCACTGCCAGTCGTTGTACAAAAGGCCAGATATGTATTCAATCACCTCCAAACGATGCTTAATAAAGTCGATTGCATAGCGCACTCCTCAGGAATTTGTCAAAGCCGAGAGTTTATCCTTTTTTTATTCTTTACCTATGTTTGTTTTGCTAATCAAGTTTGATGTTACAGGAATGTTTTTTCACTTTTCCTACACCTCGTGTTATTGATAGGATCTAGCGCAATACGACAACAACAGCGTTCGAGTGTTTGGTTGCTGATTTTATTAAGCCTAAAAGTAGACTTTCAATGATACTTACTTGGATACTTGGACGGTCCGTCTTCACGAGTTGTGCGGACCCCAGCACATATGCCATTCATTCCTTTCTCTCGCAATCGTAGTCCATGATGGTGGTCTTGTTCGAGCATGGTAGCGCTTGCGAGCTTCAGACCGTGATCTGTAAAACAACTGCAGTTGCGAGGACAGCTGATTAACTTTGTTTACGAACACGTCCGCCGTCGCCCAAGGGGACGTTTGCATTCTTTTGGAGTCCACTCTACTGTTTTTTTCGTCCATCTGTCGTCTGTTCTTCTCATTATGTGACCGGCCCATCTATGTTTCGCTCTCGATGTGTATTCTCCTAGATCTCGAAGATGTGACAGATTTCGATTCGATGATATCAATTGCCTATCCTATCAATCTAGTTATCTAAATGTATGATTCGTTTTCACATGTTGTGCCGACTACAGTGCTTCTTTCATCCTGTTGATGGCCTTTTCCGTGAAGGACATCCGTTTTTTGAGCTGATTCAGCTGTCACTTGAAGAGTTTGTCTACCATATAAGCATCATTTAGTGGGGATGCTTGGTTCTGTTCGGTGCTACCAGTAACCCTGAGTGTATTATTACACGGTACCGTTGAGCATTCAGGTTCTAGCCCCTCGACCTATTACTACTGCTATAATAATTATCAATGAAATTAATACTCCCACGTCCGACTTTCTATTAACCTCGGCATTGATGAAATAATTCTTTTTACTTCTGTTCAGCAAACACGAGGTGTTATTTTATTTCTTTATTTACGTACAAGCTGACGTTTCGGCGGATTTCGCCTTAGATCTCGAAGATGTGACAGATTTCGATTCGATGATATCAATTGCCTATCCTATCAATCTAGTTATCTAAATGTATGATTCGTTTTCACATGTTGTGCCGACTACAGTGCTTCTTTCATCCTGTTGATGGCCTTTTCCGTGAAGGACATCCGTTTTTTGAGCTGATTCAGCTGTCACTTGAAGAGTTTGTCTACCATATAAGCATCATTTAGTGGGGATGCTTGGTTCTGTTCGGTGCTACCAGTAACCCTGAGTGTATTATTACACGGTACCGTTGAGCATTCAGGTTCTAGCCCCTCGACCTATTACTACTGCTATAATAATTATCAATGAAATTAATACTCCCACGTCCGACTTTCTATTAACCTCGGCATTGATGAAATAATTCTTTTTACTTCTGTTCAGCAAACACGAGGTGTTATTTTATTTCTTTATTTACGTACAAGCTGACGTTTCGGCGGATTTCGCCTTCTTCAGAGCCTGGAAAGGTCACGTTGACTGCAATCTACATGGCCAAACACCTCCATAACCAAACAGAGAAAATGCTAAACCAAAATTTCAATCACATTGAACACAGAGTCTTTGCATACTCACCGCTTTCTATGAGCCTTCCACTTAATATGTTATGTGGAGACCAACCGCGCAGTGTTCACATGGAAACGTAATGTGCCCGTCCCATCAAAATAGCAGTCTTATATACTGCCCAATATCACGCGTGATAATAAGGCATTCCTCCCTGCGGTTCATTTTCGGATTCTTGGAATTAATCCAGAATCCCTCGAGAATTTTACGCGCTTGTGTTCTCGATTCTTGCGCGAGGATCGTAACCTCTACTTCAAAATCTTCTCCGTTATGTCTCTGCGTCCTATGCGTGCCTAGTGGGGTATTTGGTTTACGTTTGCCAGCTAGGTGTTCTTTTATACGGATGCAGAGTGGTCTACCCGTTTCGCCAACGTATTCGTCTCCGCACACTTTACAAGAGATCAGATAGACTGTACCCGAACTCATGCAGTCACCGTCTCTACCATTGGGGCAAATTATGCAATTTTGTGTTGCACATAGACGGTCGTATAAGCGGTTACGAATTAGCTGGCGTCTTAGATTACTCGGTGGCATTTCAATTATCGTTACCGAGTTCTCTAGGCCAACCCTTCTCAAACAGCGTTTTATAGCTGCACTCACTTCATTTGAAATAAAGGGTAGGATAAACGGGACCTTATTGCTGCTAGAGTTATCGCTGCAGGGCCTGTGATTTCCTCTACACCTATCCCGAGCTACAATTTCGTAGCCATTAAAAATGGCTATTTGCCGCGCCAAGCGTAACCGCTTATACGACCTTCTATGTGCAACACAAAATTTGCATAATTTGCCCCAATGGTAGAGACGGTGACTGCATGAGTTCGGGTACAGTCTATCTGATCTCTTGTAAAGTGTGCGGAGACGAATACGTTGGCGAAACGGGTAGACCACTCTGCATCCGTATAAAAGAACACCTAGCTGGCAAACGTAAACCAAATACCCCACTAGGCACGCATAGGATGCAAAGACATAACGGAGAAGATTTTGAAGTAGAGGTTACGATCCTCGCGCAAGAATCGAGAACACAAGCGCGTAAAATTCTCGAGGCATTCTGGATTAATTCCAAGAATCCGAAAATGAACCGCAGGGAGGAATGCCTCATTATCACGCGTGATATTGGGCAGTATATAAGACTGCTATTTTGATGGGACGGGCACATTACGTTTCCATGTGAACACTGCGCGGTTGGTCTCCACATAACATATTAAGTGGAAGGCTCATAGAAAGCGGTGAGTATGCAAAGACTCTGTGTTCAATGTGATTGAAATTTTGGTTTAGCATTTTCTCTGTTTGGTTATGGAGGTGTTTGGCCATGTAGATTGCAGTCAACGTGACCTTTCCAGGCTCTGAAGAAGGCGAAATCCGCCGAAACGTCAGCTTGTACGTAAATAAAGAAATAAAATAACACCTCGTGTTTGCTGAACAGAAGTAAAAAGAAATTAATACTGCCAGCACTCCACAGTGTTAACGTTTAGCCTTTATTATTATTGGACACCAACAACAGATCAAAGAAGTTGTCGCGTATTTCTTACTAAGTGACCTTGTTGAAATAATGCAGGTTCTTAACACACACCCTTGAATTTCGTCGCCTGTGGTTTCTGCGAATTTGCCTTCTTTGGAGCCTGGAATTACCTAATGTGATTACCTTGTCCGCCCTGTGGCAGTCTTACCAGGTTGACTTCGGGACTCCAGGGAAACAATGGATAGATCAGCAAGTCCGAAAAATAGAGTATGCTGCGGCCAGCACAATCAGTGAGGACAGCCCGTCCAAGTATCTAAGTAACTAAGTATTCTGGTTAGTATTTTGGCGGTTTCATCTTTTTCAAAGCCACTTTAATTCAATCCGAGTGTTCACAACCGTTCATTCTTGCACTACTGGTCTTCGTAATCGCATCGAGTCAAATCTAGAGTGGAGCACCTCTTGGTAACCTCACTCGGCAACCCTTTTACACATAGACAATTCTTGACTAGTTGTCCGTTGATAGCAATTTGTTTTTACCTAGGCAATCCGTCCTAAAGTCGACATTGTATTAGTTGGGACACATAGAAGAAAAGTAAAAAAAAAGGATGAAACAACGACTTTGACACTCCAGCCCAGAAAAGTCAGATAAGAGTAGCCAGAGCCAGTAATACAACCTATTTGCTTGATGCCAAGTTGTGTCAACGTGTAAATACCGTAGCATGGCTATAAAGACTTTAGCCCAATAAGCAAATTACCAGCCAAATAGAAGCTGCGTTGACCTACCACGATCTTTCTGACTTTTGAAGATGAGTCCACTCAAATCTTGTCAGGCAGGCACAATGTATCAAATATTGAAGGACAAAACGTTACCCATTGACGAATCTATAGCGATATACAACTCTATTCGTAGCATCTTAGAAGTGATGGAATGCACATGTAATCATTCGCCATTATCTACCAATGTACCACATCAGTTTTTTCATCCTATCAGAAAAGTCAGGCACCGATTTTTCGTCGTCAGAGGGATGGAGAGTTCTGGTGGTTTTACATGCAGAATCGAACCAACACTATTACAATGTATACCTACTAACTCGATACACGAACGGCCCGTCGTCATTTGTTGTGCGGGCCTCAACATAATCGCCATTTTTCGGAGATTTGCTGGTTAAGCCCGTATGGTTACCTGAAATCATGAAGGCCGCCTGACCAAAGTCTACTCCAATTCCAGTGCTTATCGCAGTTTAACTTTGACCATCGTACCAAATATGGTTAATTCAAGTCTAGGCAAGCAAATATTTCCTAATTTGGAATCAGTATCAACTTTAACTGTGATAGGATAAAAAAGATAAAGCTTTGGACGTTGATCAATCCTTGAGAGATGCGCCGTGCATTCGACTTCATTAAGTATCGTTGGAGGTGATTGAATGCATATCTGGCCTTTACAATGACTCGCGGTGGCATACCGATGCATCGAGCCAGAGCTGCTATCCTCCCAGACAAGTCTGGTACCAATTTGCCGACTCCGGAGGGATAGAGGGCTTGGTGGGCCGTAGGCTCACGAGTCGATTCTACGTGTGTGTCGCAGTGGTGCCTCCAACCACTGCGCCACATGCTCCTATTTTAACTTTAACTATAGTTCTAAATAAAGCAGAATAGATATACATCACTTTGAGAGTATGTTCTTCATACGAATGGAATAGGAAATCATGTGGAATTTTCATTTCATTGTATTGCTTCTTTAAATTTCATTAGTTGTTTTACCTAAGATGTTATAAATCTAAAAAAGTACAAATCGTGGAAAAAATTATGCTTTATTTTCTAAATTAATAACTGGCCTAACTGATGAAAAACACCTCCTGAGTGATCTCTGGTCTTGTGAGTGAACCCACCTTGTGTTGACGAATTGCTTTCTCTCATCAACAAATCAGAGCAGCAGCAACGGACATTTCGATCGCTTCACAAACAAACGGACCCGCAGATTCCCCTTCTTTCTTGATTTTCTGTTTTTTGTTTTCTTCTTTTCAACCTTTCTTTGATAATAACTTTCCAATAACCGGTCCCGATAAGCTTTCGCTAATTAAGTAGTTTGCTTAAGGGAATTAATGATGTAAGACAATTAGGGAACAAATTTTACCATGCAATTCGAACGTCATACATATGACTTTTATAGGGTCGTACAAACAGTTTTGAATTTATTTCCGGTTACAAACTTCAGATGAAGAAATCCAATGAAAATATCCTGGGGTTTTTGACAAGCTTTTAAAGTTCTAGGGGATTTCGCCCACTTCAGAATCTTAAGAAGGTTACTACTATACATTACCATGCAGCCTATTCAACCAACCATTTCTAAACCCTAGGCGAAAACCTGGATCTAACTTTCGGTCACATGGTAAGCGGCTTTTTGTGAAAATAAAAAAAAGCCTACTATTCTTTGTAAAAATTCTTACACGATCCACTATCGGAGACTGTTCTTACAGCATCCACATGAAATGAAGAAATCCAATGAAAATATCCTGGGGTTTTTGACAAGCTTTTAAAGTTCTAGGGGATTTCGCCCACTTCAGAATCTTAAGAAGGTTACTACTATACATTACCATGCAGCCTATTCAACCAACCATTTCTAAACCCTAGGCGAAAACCTGGATCTAACTTTCGGTCACATGGTAAGCGGCTTTTTGTGAAAATTAAAAAAAGCCTACTATTCTTTGTAAATCGTTTACACGATCCACTATCGGAGACTGTTCTTACAGCATCCACATGAATAGAACAAGGAACTTGCGTGTTTGAGGTTTAAATAATCAACTAAGGTACAGAGCGAGGTCACTCATCAGTACACTCATCAGTATAGGGCATTCCTTACTATGGTTTCATCTTGGTCAAGTGAGAAAGCACGAAGGCCCACCTGTTTTCAGTCGCAATGCATGGAAACCAATGCATGTTGTCATAAATGTGCTAAATTCATTCATCTTTACTTAACTTCATTCAAACATTAATCACGAAATGAGACATATAAGATCGGCATGCGAATATCTGAGTGAAACATTATAGCTCATATATCGCTCGTAATTCCATTGCTTTTTTCTTCCGTTGTTGCACATCTTTCTATGAAATTGTGACATTAATCAATATTTGTACTTCGCAAGTTGTTCTCGAAGAATATCATCTTCTGCACACCCAAGACATTGGATGAGGCACGACCTCTTGAGCACACAGGAATCGAGCAGCGATTCTGCTGTTTGGACGACATCCAAACTTTATCACACGTCATAAAAGTCTGTCGGGAGTATCATCTACTCTTTGTCCTAACCTTTATCGACCACGAGAAAACATTTGACAGAATCGAAACGAAAGCATTCCTATCAGCGCTCGTCAACCACGAAGTGAACTGGTCCTATACACGAATACTAGCAGACTGCTATCGGTACTACGGCACAAATATACAGTTTTTTCATCGACCCCGCACTATCCCCACAGGAAAAAGGGTTTGACAAAGCGACACTATATCGTAAAATCTGTTCACTGCCTTGCTTTCCGAATGCTTTTCTCGAATCTGCAGCTTCGACCATATCTGCTACTCTCCTCTCTTTAAGACCTTCTTTTATCGCCTGTTTGCATTGTTTTGCAGGTTCGGACGTGGGCTAGCGGTTGCCTATAGCTCGTTCCCACATGGAGAAGCCGATGGTCCGATTCTGTGTAGAATTTTAGGACAACGGCAAGATCGTTTAGGCCCTCACCTTCAGCTTTCTATGATCGTTGGTTTTCTATGTTGGCTATTTCGTTGTGGTATTCTGCATTGTAAGACTCTCACGTGCATCGTTGAGAGTGGGGATTCTGTAATTGCGAGTTACCATGAATGTTATTGGTAGTCACTGTATACCTACAAAGTAGGTTGCCCTGTCCATTCGATTCCGATTCATGGGGCCTAATGTGACATTCTCCTGGGTCTAATCTTAGCGTGAAAATCTCCGTTCACAAAGTTATAGAAAATATTGTCTCCTTTGTGGAACTTTTCCAAGTTCGTATAGAACGCTTTGACTTCTTCGTCATAGCTCAATGCCGATGTCTAGACGTCCGATTCGTGTTGTTTGTTGTGCGAATGAATCGATGTTCACGGCTAAACTCGTGTTGGCGAGAACACTGGCGCCGCCAACTCCTCTACTGTCGCATGTTCCGAAAAACAGACGGCGTTGAATGGTTGGTGTCTTCCCGTCTCGACCAATCCGATGATATCGTACGTTATTCGTCTTTCTTACATAATCATGTCCATGATCGAATCGTCTATCGAAAACTCAGGTGCATGTATGTCTACATTGTAGGTACAGATCGTCGTCTTAATCCTTTGCGATTTTCACAGGCCAGAATGGCCCTGAGATTATAGCAGCATCTCCGTACTCAATGCTGCCTGCGGAATTGGAAACTCTTTCGGGGTCAGGGAGTGAGGCCCGTTTAATTTACTGTGTTTAGCTTTTTTTATATCCACGTATAGTTTGCTGACCGCTGAACGTGGAAGCTGGGTACACTCGTGGGTATCTTGTTAGCCTCTCCCAAAGTAGACGGAAGCTTGCTTGTTGAAAGCGACCCCTAATCGAATCTCATTTATATCGCTGTCACTTAGTTACAAGCTTTTGGCAGAACTAACTCGTAGAATACAATCGTCACGAAGGAGATCCTGTCCACGCATGTGTGCACGAATACGTCGTCGCAAATGCGGAAGTTACGTGCCAAATCTAGGCAGAAGAAACGGTTGGTCTATCCCCGGGATCCATCTGCCTTTCAAAGAAGCAAGCGTCGCTTCACGCCCGCCATTAACTCCCTACTCGCTACTTGGGAACGGATCACGGGATCACGTTGGCTTCAGACTAACCAGATGAGACCCCTCCATGAGGAAGCTCCCGTGCATATATATGTTTATTTATTCATTTATTTAATTTGCATGACCCAACATCACATCTGTAACATTGTGCAAATCCCAACATTTTTTGGACCTGATTCGCTTCTTCGCATTCATCATCAGCGAAACTGTTTAGATTTTTCCGTGTGATTTCGATGTGGTTTCGACTATTGCTTATTGAGGATCACTAGTCATCCGAATCTGGTTGACAGCGATCGAATCGATTCTGATTGGAATATCCATGCTAGATTTTGTCCACGAAGACTTTCCCACTTTTACGACCTCGGTTGCTGCTTGAAGATTTTCACTTCATCTTGAATTTCATAAATGCTGGTCGAGTCGATTCTGTCTGCAGTACTGAGATAACCTTGCTGAAGCGTTCCCAATTGGGTTGCAGAGAGTGAATTTTTTTTCCAGACAAGTCCGGCACCAATTTCCTAATCCCGGAGGTATGAGAGGCTTGGTTCGCCCAGGACAGAATCAAACTAGCACCACGCTGGTGATGACGGACATCACTACCACTGTACTATCCGCTCCCTTAATTTGGTACTACTAAGTAGAGTTCAGTCCTGTTGGAAAGCAGAAATCGGCACACAGCTCAACAAAAATATAGCACTAGTTGAATGAATTATGTCGAATCCATCCGTGGTATCTAGCCCAGAGGATCGAGAGATACAGAATGCACTACGCTTCTTTGTAGTAGCTATCCATACGACTGTTCCTTATACCTCTTTTACATTTTTTGTCATGCCTTTGCTATGAATTTCCACAGAAAATACCGAAAGAGAAAGGTAATATTTTTTAATCGACATTATTAAGTAAGATTAGTTGTCTCCTTAGGATGGTTCTCATACGATACGCCTCAATTTTGGGCGCTTTTGGTATGGTTGCGCACATCGTCACAAATATACTCTACACCGAATATCCTCTCCATTTCGACGGTGAAACTGAGGAACGGTTTGGTGACGTTCGGAAGGCTTTTCAGTTAGTTTTGCTATTTATTTCATACCATGATTTTAGGTCATATTTGTTGTAAATTCTTTTAATTAGTGGAACGATATTTTTTTCAGCTATTTCTCAAAAGAAAATGAACTGAAAGACTGAAATTAATAAATTGAATGCACAATGTTAGTAGAAGGATAAAGCGCATAAAGCTCTCGACGTTTATCAATCTCTGAGGGATGCGCCATGCATTCAACTTCATTAAGTATTGTTGGAGGTGATTGAATGCATATCTGGCCTTTACAATGACTCGCTGTGGCCTACCGATATATCGAGCCATTGCTGCTATCCTTCCAGACAAGTCTGGTACCAATTTACCGACCTCGGAGGGATGGAAAGCTTGGTTAGTCACGGACGCGCAGATCGATTCCACGTGTTGTTCGGCGTGTGTTGCACGGCGCCTCCGACCACTATGCCACACGCACCTTTTTTAGAGATAGAGAAAATAGTACAAAAACTTTTACAGTTAATCCATTGGTTTGCATGTTTTGCACAGTGTCTTCTAAATATTATACGTTTATATAGAGCATTCAGGCAGAATTTCCTGGATGGTTGGGAAGCCGAAGGAGCTTCGCTGGCAGTTTTCGTGAAAGGTCAGAAAGTAGTTGATATATGGGGAGGTTATGCCGACAAACATGCGGATAGAAAGTGGAAACAGGTGGGACGGTGACCATCGAATATTCGAATACTCGAGAAGTTAGAAATTGTGTGATAAAGGTCTATGTGCAAATTACTCATTAAAAGATAAAAGAATAAAGCTCTCGGCGTTGATCAATCCTCGAGGGATGCGCCATGCATTCGACCTCATCAAGTATCGTTGGAGGTGAATGAACGCATATCTGGCCTTTACAATGACTCACGGTGGCCTGCCGATGTATCGGGCCACTGCTGCTATCCTCCCAGACAAGTCCGGTACCAATTTGCTGACCCCGGAGGGATGGAAGGCTTGGTGGGCCATGGGCGCAGGGACCGATTCCACGTGTTCTACGTGCGTGTCACATTGGCGCCTCCAGCCACTGCGCCGCACGTTCGATTGAAAATTTACTCATTATTTAATGGAATTCGACACTTCTTTGACTTCCGACTCTTTAGCTCCTCATCTTGCTTTATGCCATTATTTTTTCAGAACTGCTCTCATTGTTCTATCTAATGCCTGCTCTTTTTTCATAACAGGGTAAACTGTTAAATACAATCACAATGATCCTGAGATATGAGCAAAATCCGGAACCTCACCTGGTCTTCAAACCCGCGATTTTGCTTACCGAGAGCTTACGCGCTGGCCACCACACCAACCAATGCTATTGTTTTGCCTTTTTCTCAGTCTTTTGCTTAATCATTGTTACCAGCAACCCTCACTGTCACCTATTGCCGAGAGAAGGTCTCCCAAGAGCGTCGATTGGTGTGGTGGGTAGATAACACGTGAACCCTCAAAAAAGGTGGTCGCCACAACGTCGTCAATCTGAAGATCCGTGTTTTGCTGATGTCTGAGCACGCTTGTGGTTGCGTTTCATTGTTTTCAATTTCTTATTTACCTTTTCTAATAATCGCGTATTCGAAGCGTCAAATCAGATTCTATATCCAATACAAAATATTGATCTCCGGAAGTCAATGTTGAATTTCAGGCTACATTTTCAGAGTGGCGTATCTCACTTCATTAATCGCAATGAGAGGCCTTATAAGTACAGAATCTCCACTGAGAAACGAGTAGATTTATACCAATTTCACAAACTTCTCACCTTCAGAATGTGATCATGTCTTTGAAGGCAGTCTCGACCTAAGCTTCATTTCTGAAGCATTTCTCACACAGAAGGTTATCGAAATACTTGAAGAAGTGGTAGTCGGTATTCGAGAGGTCTGGTGAAACGTGACGGATGGAGCAAAGTTTCTTAGGCCAGATCGTTCATTTTTTGCAACGTAGGTAATGAGAAGTGTGGCCGAAGATTATTGCCGAAAAGGTCCTTTTTAACCAATTCGGAACACGGCCATTAAGATTTCTGAAGCATTTCGTTAATAAGCTGAACGTACTTTCCCATGGTAGTAGTTTCACCTAGCTCTCATGGCCTAGACGGGCTTTAGACCACCAAACTTTGAGTACGATCTTCTTTTGATGCGGCTTTGAGAACTGCTGCACAGGTTAATCAAGGTCCAACCACTGAGAGGATTGTTACTGGTTATAGAAGAGAATCTATTTCTCGTCGTACGTCACAATATCATCGAGAAAGGACTCGTCTTATTGTGCAGAAGAAGTGCCGACGATAGCTCGAGACAACGATTTCCTTGGCAGCCATTCATTTCTTGCGCCATTCATTTGTCGAGCATTTTCAGTCATCTAGTTTTCTTCAGATGGTCTAAAACATTTGAAGGCCGAGACCAAGTTTACTCAAAGCTTTCGAGGGTTTGTGCTCCTCCATTTGCTTCCGACAAGGTCTTCAATTCATTGTCGTCAATAGCGAGGCCCAAGACCTACCTTAACCTCAAGATCAAATCCACCACCGCAAAAATTTCTAAACCAACATTGAATCGTTCTTCAACACTTCTTTTGCCCTATGCCTCATTAATGCTCGTCTCCTCTACACAGTGAGCGAGTTCGAATTCATAGAGATACGTTAAAGAATAGTAGAATAAAGCTCCCGGCGTTGATCAATCCTCGAGGGATGGGCCATGCATTCGACCTCATCAAGTATCGTTGGAGGTGATTGAATGCATATCTGGCTTTTTACAATGATTCGCGGTTGCCTACCGATGTATCGAGCCAGTGCTGCTATCCTTCCGGACAAGTGTTGTACCAATTTGCCGACGCTGAAAAAATGGAAGGCTTGGTGAGCCAGGGGCGGGGGACCAATCCCACGTGTGTGTTGCAGGACGCCTTTGACCACTGCACCGCATGCGCCAGAAGTACACTGACCGAATAAATTCATTAATCAACCTAGTTTAAAGTTAACAATTTAGATATATCATAGACTGAAGCACCAGACTTTAGAACTTGCCAAAAACGCAGCTTACATTACAATTCAATTATACGAGACGAAAATGCATACAATGCAGTGAGCTTTACATAATCTGTTAGAGTACAACATCCTAAAAAGAAATTGTTTTTAAAAATATGCAGCAAGAATGGAACTACCAATCCCGGACTAATTTCCGGATAACCTAATAAAAATATTGAGTAACATAGACAGCCTATGTATTTTACCTTGAAATTTCCGAAAATGAGTCAGTGTCTGAAGCATTTGAGGCCTCAGAATATTCGGTAGCCTTCATAGTGAGCAATAAACTTGGGTATTTAAAGATTAGATAGCCTTCAAATTTGAACTATTGAAAACAGAAGTGACGTGTCTTCTTTATCGAGATAGTTGTAGGGAAAGACTAGTCTTGAAATGAGCTATTTTATTATGAAGGTGCAGAAAACCCTGAACGATGGTAATTACAATACAAACGTATTTTCAGGACACTCTTAGCGTAGTCTTCTCAAGTACGAAGGCGGTTGCGGCTCTATGTATAGCAATTCTTGCCGATCGTGGGCGACTAAGTTACGATGACCTCGTCTCTAAGCATTGGCCTGGATTTGCGAAAAATGGCAAGGAAAACATCACTATTGAATGGGTGATGTCACATATGGTGAGCTGTTTTTTTCTATTTCACATGACCCGCCATCAGATCTACTGTGCGGATCCTAGCACTTCTTGCATTCGATTCGCTTTTCTCTCATTCTTCGTCTACAAAGGTCTTCGAACATTTCGCATGTTGTTTCAGCTGCTGCTTGACGATTTCAAATTTTTTATGAATGTCATAGAATGGTGGTCGAGTAGATTCTCCGTGTAACTTTGGAGGTAGCCGAGTTAAAACGTTCCCACGTGGATTAGAGGAGAGTGTTGGTAAGAGGGTGTCCAGCCAGCATGTCGGTTCCTGACAGACTGCGTTACTATACACTACGATCAGAGCATGTTCTTCTAATCGGACCGACCATCAAACCTGCATGTCTCGCAGTGCGACTCTAACCATTGCACTACACCCGCCTCAGCATAATTTATACAGTGCAATGTTCCGTTAGATTGATGAGCTTACGCAAGCTTCTTGTAAAAGTCCTAGTATCGAAGTATTTGAATTGGGAAACCCATGAAATGCACATTACCCTGAGGGATATCATGGCCGACTTATTGTGCCCTCGAAAGTGTCGTGGCCTTCGTTGAATTCATTGTCGGCCATAGTGTCTTGACTTCCTACGAAGTTCGTCTTTAGATTTAACTTCTTGCACCAAGCCTTCGAAGTAGTGCATTCATGAGGTGTCTTTTACAAAAACCGTTGTCACCGTTGGGAACGTTTGCTGATGTCAAATGATGAATTGATTTTCGATGGGATTCACTCAATATGCAACTGCCAGAGTTAGGTATCAGTGGCGGTGAAGATTTTGGATTTTGGACACACAAATTGCCGTGCTCCTATCACTTGAATTCCTTGTCTAGACGAACTTTGTGATCCAACTCTTTCTTCATATCCTTTCTGCAATGCTTTTTCTGCTTAGCACAACTGGTCGATAAATCCTCCGCTAAAACTAGAAATGATCTTACCAAACTTTTTAGCTCATTCTACTGCAGAACAATTCTGCTCTCCTGTAGTTCACCCTACATAATCTTCGACAGTAAACTGACGTTTCCAACGGTAAAATAATTATGAAACAATTCGTTTAGATGAGAAACTGCAGAATTCGCCGGGAAGGCGACCGATTTGAAGAAAACAGTGTATCTTAATTATTGGAATGCTCTAAGTCTACGTGAATCATCTTTAAAATAAGAAAAAGAAGTTTAACACTTTCGCGACGAGTGACAGCTGCAGAGAAAAAACTGTAAACTGTCATAACGGTTTTACCGAATGACCTGTGAAACAATTAATAGGTCTCATTTTTTAAGTTTAATATGTAGACCTGTTATCCTGGACTTTTTGCCATTAACTGATAAAAGATAAAAGGATAAAGCTTTCGGCGTTGATCAATCCCTGAGGGATGCGCCACGCATTTGACTTCATTAAGTATCGTTGGATGGCTCGCGGTGGCCTGCCGATGTATCGAGCCAGTGCTGCTATCCCCCCAGACAAGTCTGGTACCAATTTTCCGACATCGGAGGGATGGAAGGCTTGGTGGGCCATGGTTGCAGGAATCGATTCCACGTGCGTGTCGTAGTGGCGCCTCCAACAACTGCGCCACACGCGCCCTTTGCTGTAAATACCACCATAAATGTCATTCATACCTATAGAACAACAGAGCAACATCTTTTATACAATCCGTTCACGTTTGCAAACCGCGAATTCCCCCATTTATCCGAAAAATTTTGTTTACAATAAAAAGATCGGCAAATCCATAGCGGTTGAAAATTAGGCGTCGTCCAGTCCGCAATGAACACCAAATTAGGCGATGTTGCGAAAGTGTTAAAAAAAAAAAAGATCTTGGTGAAATGGTTAAATTACAAAGGGTTCCAGTCAGGTCTTCCTTACTTGGATACGATAATCACCGAAGCGATAGCCGTCGACCATAACCTCATGAAAAACGTGCTCGAAGAGGAAGAACCCAAATTCACACCTGGAATCAGTACTGGCTACCATGCATTCACCTTTGGATGGTTAGTGGATCAGATTGTGAGACACACTGATGAAAAACAACGTGGAATCGGACAGTTCCTGAGGGAAGAAGTGACTGAACCAAACGGTTAGCCGGAAGCTTTTTTTATTCTTGCAATGATTTATGGGTACTATTGATTGCAAAAAAAAAATAGACGAACAACGTTGAGAGGAGAGAGTGACGAAAATGAAAGACTCCAAATTTAGAAATAAGGTAATAATATATCTACATCTGATGCGTAAATCTTAGTGCTAAAATTGACTAATAAATACTACTTTTATAATAGCCGTGACAAATGAAGACTCTCATATTAGAGGATCTTCTACCATTAATCACCACTAGCCACTTTTGTTTTCTTCATGGTAAGCCGGTTTCCCAGCTACAGATTACATTCTGGTGGACCCTTCAGTTTATAACTTTGATGAAGCTGAGATATTTGCAAAACTCGGGACCGCAGGTGTCTCCAGCTTATGCCAACATAAGGTTTGATAGGTACATAGAGACTACTACAGCCTCAGGGCCATTCTGAGCTACCTAAATCTCGAATTGCGTTTGCAAAACTCGGGACCGCAGGTGTCCCCAGCTTATAGTTACATGCCAACATAAGGTTTGATAGGTACATAGAGACTACTACAGCCTCAGGGCCATTCTGAGCTACCTAAATCTCGAATTGCTAACGTGGCGATCTCTACCTACTGTGCACTCCCACTTGTATCTGTGTGCTCTATAGGGTGCCTGATTAGGCCGGCATCCGAAAAGCACTGTTCCCCGCCCCCGTCAACACGAGTTTGGCCATAACATCTATTCATTCAAGAAACTTATTACCCGAACTGGACGTTTACGATTGAAGACCTATGGATCAATACCGGCTTTAACAGCCTTTGTTGTCTTCGTGTCCGCAGCAAATGATGACGAAGACGAAGTCGAAGCGTTTTAAATGGGCTTGGAGAAGTGCTACAAAGAAGACCGTACATTCTTCAAGGTCATTAATAGAGATTTCAATACTAAGATTGGACCAAGAACAACGTCTGAGGAACGTCACATTGGGACCCACGGATTAGAATGGAATGAACAGTGTGAGCTGCTCTCTGAGTTTATCATGGCGACCAAGACCATCCATGGTAACTCGCAATTCCAAAAGCTCCACCCTCAACGCTGTACGTGCGAATCTTCCAGTGGAGAGTACCATAACGAAATGGACGACGTCATAATAAGTCGAAGGTCCGATATCGCTACTGACTTAAAATTCTACACGTATTGGGCAATAACCTGCTTAGCGTAAGGTTCCACTTAGCGCAGAAAGGAGACAAAGGCAGTTATGGTCGAAAATACAGAGGCTGGGAAAAGTATTCGGAAGGCCCACTGAAGCCTATCCAGTTACACTATCATGACGACTGCAGTGTGACGACCAGACTGTTACAGTTTCCAGAAAAGCAATGGAGAAAATTGCTGATGACTAGTACTCGACCTTCTTCAGTAGTCATGTCCTTCTGCCATATTTACAGGAAGATGAATATGTCGTCCTACGGGCTCTCTCTTCTGAAACCGACCTTCTTCAGTAGTCATGTCCTTCTACCATCATATATTTACAGGAAGATGAATATGTCGTCCTACGGGCTCTCTCTTCTGAAATCCAACATGCTATTTTGCCTGTAAAGAATCAACCAAGGCCAGGTTGAGGTATGATCTGAACACCTGGATAAATTTCCGCCGGTCCTCATGAACACACTGGCCAGGCTGTTCACAATTACCGGTCAGAATGCAAGGTTCCCGTTCAAAGGTAGAGCAGTGACATTGTGTTATTGTTCAAGAAGTGTGACCTTCACGATATCGGCAGCTATCACCTAATCTGCTTGTTGTCTGTCGCCTATAAGCTCTTCAGTGGAGCTATCCTAAACAGTATTGACAGAACACTGGACGAAGGACAGCCATGTGGGCAAGCAAGGTTTCAAAAATGATTCGGTACGATGGACATCATTCAAAAAGACTTACTAGCGCCCAGTCGAGCCGTTCCACCACCAATCGGACGATAGGGGATAGTGCGAAAAATGTTCTTTCTTTAAGGTGGCTTCCCAGCTATTGTATACATCACTTTTTAAGTTTTCTCATTCTAACACATTTGCGGCGATATACTTTGATTTCGACTCAATTTCATCGTTTCTTTTATAGCGCGGTATTTTCTGCTCTAGGTCTTGATTTCAGTAAACGGCTAACTTGCCACAAATGCAGGCCATAAATTATCCAACAAAAGCTATTCTCTGCATATAACAATTTGTGAAAACAGCTTTTTAAAGCGAGTTTGTCTGTGTTCATGAGTTCCATGGCGATTCCGCTGCACATTGTTCCAAATTAACGGCACTTAAACTTTTGACGCTAAGAGAAATACTGACATATCCCTGGTATATCTGTTGCTTGAAAAATCTCTTCTTTCCAGTAAGGTGGTAATCCACTCAGATGGCGTGTATAGCTGAAAATGTGCCATATATGAAAAGCCTGGTTTTGGAAACTAGCCAAATATCGACTTTTTTAGTGTAACTTGTTCAGGAATCGACTTTCACATTGGACTTGATCTTTCTCAAGAATATCGAGTAGCGCGAGTTTCATTACCAAGAATCTTGGACGCGATTAGTGAGATTTGGTCGGATATGTACATGATTGAACAATTTTTCCACATCGTCACTTTGGGCAAGGTACGACATTTTCCATTAATTCATTTTGACAGCTTAAACTGCAAATTTAGTCGTCTTTCTAAAAATACACCATCATGAAAGAAAAGTATACAAAACGTGCCTTACAAATGTGATGAATATGGGTCACCGTAGGGTTCCCAAAATACTTCTTGATACTTGGTACTTGAATGACCTGTCCTCACTGGTTGTGCGGCCCACAACATAATCTCCATTTTTCAGAGATTTGAAGGTTACGCGATTGTGGTTCTCTAGAATCCCGAGGTCAACCTGGCCAAAGTCTGCTCCAGGTCTACACCACCACAGGCGGTCGCAACACCTGTGGATCAGACGGGGATTTGCCATCATGTGACTTTGATACCAGGACGGTGATAAATCCTGGAATTCGTTAACTCTTAATCAGGCTTCCTGATGGAAACGCCTGACTCATTCTCAGCTTGGGAGACCATGCCAGGGCAATGAATCTCCCGCTGTATATCGCTGTCCGACATCCAGAATCACTTCCCAGCCGTGTTGAGGCGGTAAGCCGTTGGGAGGCAAACTACAACACCCAAGACAAAATAAAGGAGATTGAAGACTTTTTAGAAATAATTTTTGACAAAACCTCTGCATCTTTTTGACTGGAAACCGTCCATTAATGCTACCTTTGTAAGTCTCGAAATGATAGCGTTTGATTTATAAAGGGACAATCATAAGTATAGATTTTTTAAGAAGATTAAACCCTTTATGACTCGCTGATGTTTCATTCCCGAAACCTACCAATCACTAAGTTTGTAGTTGAAGAAAAATTCCCCGAAATCGACTTCACATAGCACCTTTACACCAATTTATAGGTTTTTCGCTCTTCAATAGTTTAACCCTCATAGCAGCAAGAGGTGTTCTTAGATGTCAGCCTACTATGCACAACAAGAGTCATCACCCGTCAACATTACCTAAATGGAAGAGTTTGACATTTCAATGCGACGGGAACGTACTCCAAGTTTCTTTTTCACAAAATGTGGAAGGAAAAGCCTCCTCGTAGTTTGGTGTTCGCGTTTGGCCAAAGACAGTGAAGCCCGGTAAGGAACTTTGGAGTGCGCTGGTTACGAGTGGAGTCCTTAGTAGTGTTTGCCTCGATGATTAACAAGATACTACGGACTAGCTTATTTCCCGATAAAAGAAGGTAGTTCATCGACAGTGGTAGCGACCCCGTTCATTATGCATGCTGTCAGACCTACCCAGACGCTAGGCCGACGCAGCTTTGAGGTAACCAAACCTCTCATCCACCCAGTGTCGGGAAACTAGTGCCGACAATCGAACTTACCCCGATCAGTGTGGGAACGTTCTGTATTTGTTACACCAAGCTGTTTCATACGATAAAAAAGGATAAAGCTCTTGCGTTGATCAATCTCTGAGGTATGGGTCATACATTCGACTCCATTAATCATCGTTAGAGGCGATCGAATGCATATTTGACCTTTTACAATGCCTCACGGTGGCCTACCGATTTATCGAGCTAGTACTGCTATCCTCCCAGACAAATCTGCTTCTGATTTGCTGATCCCAGAGGGATGGAGAGTTTGGTGAGCCTGCGCTGCAAATCCGATCCCATGGGTATTGTGAGCACCTGTGAGCACTGCGCCACATGCGCCCCATAATAAATTCATATGATAACTGTGATTTATCATAATGAGTATCACCTGTATCACCTGTAGTCCCGTTGATCGTCGAGTGACTCGAGCGGGCGCCAGTAAATCCTCCATTTTTCCCTATCGCGGGCAAGAGGAGTATAGCTGAAATAATAGTCGATTCTCCACCAGATTGCTGATCAATGGACTTCTTCGAAAAAGGCGAAGGATTCTGTTCCTCAAAATATCAGGAAGAAAAAGACCTCTGTATAACTTACACCAGCCACAATGTTTGCGGTATGACCACCGTACGCCATTGCTAGTGTGTTGGGGGTGGTACAATTAATGGAATAGTTGATAGTTTCGAATGACTAGTTAATGCGATTTCATCTACAAAATTTGACTACATTTTAATTCAGTCATTCATTGTTCATTCATTCCACCGTGACGCTGAGCCTCAAATAGATGTCTGTCTGAACACGTTGTCAATCGAGAAATATTTTGAATTTTACCATCTGCCTTCGTTGAGTTGACATGTGGTTGTTATCAGTAGTTGTTGTTTTGAGTCGATGGTTGATGTTTATGGAGCGGTTATCCCGAGGTTTATAAAAAATTGGTTTTTAAGTTACTACGAACTTCTTCAAGGGCGCGAGTGGCGCAGTGATTGGAGGCGCCAATGCGACACACTCGGAATCGATCCCCGCGCCCATGGCCCACCAAGCTTTCGTTCCCTCCGGGGTCGGCGAATTGCTACCAGACTTGTCTGGGAGGATAGCAGCACTGGCTCGATACATCGGTAGGTTACTGCGAGTCATTGTAAAGGCCAGATATGCATTCAATCAGCTCCAAACGATGCTTAATGAAGCCGAATGCATGGCTCATCCCTCAGGGATTGATCAAAGTCGAGAGCTTTATCCTTTATCCTTTACGAACTAGATCTGCTAAAAAGAAAGAAAAATGATTAATAATGTAGCTTCTTAGGAAATTGGTATCACCTTTTCATAATTAGAATAAGTATTTTTTAAGAATAATTTTTTCTAAAAGTACAAATTGCCTGCTCAGTAGGGTCCCACTTGATCAAGAACGCACAAAAAGTATCATAAATTCATGCAGTCTCCTCTTTATAGATGATGGAGAGAAGACGATCTTGGTAGCTGGCTCGGTTTCGTTATGGCATGGGTTGCTCTTACCTGGGCATTCTAATTTTTTCACATAACTTACATCCATAGTGTGGTTTCCAGCATTTCTAGCATTCGATTCACTTCTTTGTATCGGTCATGAACAGAGGCTTTCCAGCTTTCTGCTGTGGATTCGGCCACTGAGCAAAGATTTTCTTTCATCATGGATGTCAATGAATGTTGGTCAAGTCAGTTCTCCGCGGACTTTTGAGATCGCCGAACTAGCGCGTTCCAATTTGCATTGCAGGGAATGAATGACCTTTTCCGTGAAAAACTTGGTACCAATTTCGTGAACCCGGAGGGTTGAGAGGTTTTGTGAGCATGATATGAGGTCAAGTTAGCACCATGCTCGTGACAATCAGCATCAATACCACTGCGTTATCCGTTCCGGCAGCTGGATTAAAGATGTCGAGTTTCTAATTAGGTTGGGACACCACTTCACTGCTGAACACCTTCTACATAGCACGCTCTGAGGCACTTTTGTCACGATCACGCCAGAAACCATTGAACAGAAGATAAGAGTACGGACAAAAAGAAAAATAGAAAACTCCGTAAAGCCACCTTGTCCTATGAAATATGGTTGAAAAATGATGCGATGAAGATAATCGAATGCTGGTTCAGAATAGCGCCTTGCACCGGGCAGCCAATAATCCGTCATGGATCAATGTGCTCTTCAAGTGTACGGTGAATAATCCAGAACAACACGCATTGGAACAGGCAGCCGCTCTTGGTATCGGAAACGCCCGTTCACTTGCTACCATGTTCAACCTGGTTAGTTTAATTTGTACAAAGACTCTCCAGAAAGGAAAAGAAACTGGGATTTTCATCCATTTGTCGGTTTTTTTTTTCCTCTGACAGTTTTACAGCATATGGTGGTCTAGCGCACTGTCCATTTTCATACGTGTCGCTCACATATACGACAAAAGAAAAGTTAATCAACGTGTATTTAACTCTATTCCTTGTATCTTAAGAAGATTGAATGCGTATTTGGCCCTAATAGACTTGTAAAGGCCCGCCGTTGCATTAAATTAGTGTTTTTAATCCCATAGAAAAGTCGCGTACAAATTTTCTGAATCCAAAAGGACATGAAGTTAGTCTGCCATTGGCTCGGGATCGAACCGATGGCTATATGTATATGTATATTGTAAAGCACCTAGGAGATTACGCTACAGGTGATTCGCTCTCACATATACGATGACCACGTCGAGCAGTGTAACAAGCCTGTTTGTGCAGTCATTAGTAAATCGAGTATGACTGAGTGATTTAAGTGGTGTTCCACACTTCTGTCATTGCCTACACTTTCATTTAAGTGAAGAGATAAACGTTCCTATGTTTTCCATTCCTTCTTTGATCTTTCTCGTCCATTTAGTCAGTGAAAGTTTCTCATTTACTTCTTCTTTATTTTTGTAAGCTTCTAACTTTTTTCCTTCTGAACACTTTAACCAAAACTTTTCAGCTTGTTACCGGTCATCTCGTCAGCGAGAAAACACTTGCAATTCTTCAGAAACCGGTTATCAACGAAACGGATTACGTTATAAATGTTCCTGTGGCTAAAGGCCATGGTTTTCTCTACGTTCCTATACCAGAAGCGAAAGTAAGTCATTATATTATTAAAGCATTTGTGTAGGTCACCCCCAGAGCACAGTAGCGAAACTAGAATGAATGGAACTGCATAAAGCCACTAGGATGGCGCGAGAAAAGAGATGGCTAGGAAATAAAAGCAGGAGAAAGCAAAAAAAAAAAAATTTGTGAGCGAAGTGCCCTTTTGGTTATTGGACATACTGTGAAGCAACGAAGTATGAAAAGGAATTGGCAGTGAGCGAAACCTGCTTGAGGACTAAATAGTGAGCTAAATCTGCTAGGAATAAAAATTGTTTGGTTTTTGCTCTATTTGTTCCCAATGAAGTTTTCTCGTTTAAAAAAAAACAAGCAACATGTTCATTTGTGCTTGTCGCGCCCCATAGCTCTCCAGTGGATGCCGTCTGCTCAACGAATGGATAGGGGGTCGCACTTTTCCAGTGAGGTCCTTACTTTTATAAGACACCCACCAAAATCTGCCATGGTAGAGGTTTACCCTTAACTGACCATCTGGATGCCAATCACGTACTCTAGAACATCGTCATCAGCCTACAGTCACTGTTTGGTGCTCAATTACCAGTTTTATTACTAGTCAACTCATGCAAATGGGAATAATATTCTTAGCTTTCAGGACAGCATTCTAATCGTCCATCCCGGCAATGGGTGTCAACAAATCTCGTTCGACATCCATAATCAAATTGTTGTCTCTTATGTGACAAACGGATTAAAAGTCGGTAACTTCGACCATTGTCGAAACTACAAACGTATTCATTACGCCATTTATGGTGCACTGGAAAATTTCAACAACTCACTGAAACCCGAAGAAGCGTGACTTTCTAAAGAAGTTCTGTTTCTGCTATGCGATCAACTAATCGTTCAGTGGCACTACCTCGCTGATCATCTCGATGTATTTATATTTTACTTTGCTTGACTTTTCAGATGTTACGAATTCACTCGTTTTTTGAAAAGAATCTTTAGGAATCATTTATTAGAGAAGATAGCTGTAGACTTTTGCATGCCAGTATATTGAAGAATGCTCGATTACTGAGATGTCCTGCGAGCATTAGCACAATTTCCCGTTCTTTTCGATATTCCGGTATAGCTGTGCCACGACTTTCCCAAGTCCTTACCTCAGTTATTTTCATCAATTCTCCAATCCTTGTGGTTCAGACGAAAAATTTCGCCCTTGCCACCATTTTTCTGCCATGACAGCGACTGTTCCTAACTTCGAATAATTCCTATAGGGTTTTCAGATGACAACATCTAACTTCCTTGACAGCCTTATGAATCTGCTGGGGGTCGTATTCCCCATTAGACATTGTAATTCGATAATCAAGAACAGCTTGCCTTGAACGCTGAAACGGCAAATTACATAGACGAAGTGTACGTATGATGTCGTTGTAGATATTGTATATGAATGAATTCTTACGATGAACAAGCGAAGATCGTTTTTTATCCACAATTAACCCCTTGTAAGCCACCTTAAAACTCGTCACGTGGCCTCGCGACTAATCGGCATTCGATCCCTCTATCAGAGAGATCCGTAGAAGGAGAATAACACGAAAAAGGCGCTAAACAGAAAATTATGAGCAGCATAACCGCATTAGAGCTTATCTGATAAGCCAACTAACACGCCCAAAATTCCGCGCTCACCCATTCGGTTCAACAGTCCTTCTGGCGCTCTGTATGAAGAAATGTCGGCTGATACTTTAACCATGTCGACAATTCTGCGCACCACCCAAAAACCGCTTGAACGATGTCTTCTGAAATATAAGCGACACACACGAAATCAAGCTGGGGTGCGAAACTCAGATCATCATTTCCGAGAGGCAGGACAATATACATGTGGAAACAGATGGACCGATAACATGAAGAGAAAAAAAAGTGACTTATAGACTAAACAGTGGAACGGACTCCAGTGGATGCAAACTAGCACCATCTAAATGATGGGATGATTTGTATGCAACCAAAATCAATTAGCTACACTCGAAACTACAAGTATTTTCCAGATCACGGTATGAGACTTATGCACGCCACCATGTATGCACGAGAAAGAAACAAGTGGAAAACGTGTTGGTTGGGGAGAGACTACCGGTAAGGAGGGGTCATCCAAGTATCGAAGAAAGTAATTTTAAATTTGAGTTTTACCTTCCTAAAAGGTTTTTATCTATTACAGTGACGGTTTAGGACATCTCTTTTTCCACGCACAGGTGGTTACGAACTAGCTGGCGCCTAAGAGTACTCGGTGGCATTTCATCCACGGTTACCGAATTCGGGACACAACATGAAGGGGAAATAAACATGTATGGCTTCAAGATAGAGCAGTTAATGGCACTCTTAAAAGAATGCTTGAGGTGCTCAATCTTCAGATGGTCCGGAAAGTAGTACGCGTAAATAGAAGGGTTGGCAATGGGACAACGACTAGCACCAAGTCTTGCCATTGCGTTTATGTCTAAGGTGGAAGCACCAGTGACGGATCTCGGGCAGTCACTCTACTGTAAAGATATAGATGACTGTTTTGTCTTTTGCTCAACGCAAGAGGAAATGGGCAAATGTTTCGAGTTGTTGAACGAAAAGTCAAGAGTACACCAAGTTCACCCAAGGCAAACGGAAAGAAAACTGCTTCCATTCCTGAACGTCCAAATTTACCTGTCAGAAAATGGCTACATTACGTAGTACTGAAAGCCAAGGAGTAAAAACACCTTGGTTCATTACCTCTCCTCTCACGCCTCTCACACGAAAAGGATGCTTATAAGAAACATGCCTCGAACAGCAAACAAAGTGTGTATGGGAACAGAGCAGAGGAGTACCGGAACTTGGCACGGCAAATAGCCATTTTTAATGGCAACGAAACTGTAGGTCGGGATAGGCGTAGAGGAAATCCTAGGCCGCCTAATGACAATTCTAGCGATCCCGTTTATCTTACCTTTCATCTCAAACGATGTAAGTGCAGCTATAAAACGCTGCTTAAAAACGGTGGGTCTAGAGAATTCGGTAAACGTAGCTGAAATGCCACCGAGTAATCTAAGACGCCTGCTAATTCGTAACCGCTTATACGACCGTCTATGTGCAACGCAAAATTGCATAATTTGCCCTAATGGTAGAGACGGTGATTGCATGAGTTGAGATACAGTTTATCTGATCTCCTGTAAGGCATACGGAGACGAATACATTGGCGAAATGTGTAGACCACTCTTTCTCTGCATAAAAGAACATTTAATCGGTAAAAGTAAGCCAAATACGTATGGGTACGTATGGGTCAATGGGTACGCATAGGACGAAGCGACATAAGGAGGACTTGGGAAATGCGTGTCACGATCCACGCACAGGAATCCAGAACACATGCTCGCAAAACTCTCGAGGCGTTCTGGATTAATTTCAGAAATTCGAAAATGAACCTCAGGTAAGAATGACTCATTATCCGGCGTGATAATGGGCAGTATATAAGCCTGTTATTCTGATGGGAGGGGCACATCACGTTTCCATGTGAATTCTGGGCGTGGAATACTCAGTGGAAGACTCATAGAAAGCGATAAGTGTGCAATGAAGCTATTCCGTATTCAATTTGATTGGAATCTTGGTTTAGCGTTTCCTCTGTTTGGTTATGGAGGTGCTTTGGCCGAAAAGATTGCTGTCAACTTGACCTTTCCAGGCTCTGAGGGTGAAATCTACCGAAACGCTAGCTTGTTCGTGAATAAGGAACAAAATAACACCTCACGTTTACTCAACAAGAATACGAAGAACACATCTCTCTGATTCACGAGGATCACATGTGGTGACGATTCGGGAACAACTTCAGAGCACTTCTACCATCAGAACTCCAGAAATAAAGGGAACCTCCTCAACCGGCAAAGTACCAGTCAGTCAAAGTTAGCTGATGCTTACAAAACAATTATTAAGCAACCAGACATTTTGCACATAAAATGACAACACTACGTCAATATGAGTTAGAACGCAGAAAACTAATATAATTAATTAGCTGGCTGTTTTGACAAATAATCTGAGTAGACTCTCAAGCACAAATCGATTCACAACATACAACAAGTCAATCAACAACAAAGTTGAATTTATTCAGAAGGCCAGGGGAGTAGTGAGATACAAACATTGACTGCTGAGCCAGTAGGATCACAACTTGAAAGGACGGAACACCTTTGCTTCGGCTTCACTCAGTTACTCGATTTCTCAACAATGTCGTAAACGGCTTTATGAATTCGCCAGTAATTTCGACAACTATCGAAGTGACCCATTTTTAGTGCATTTGTCACATAAGCGATGACAACTTGTTTACGGATGTCGAATGTGATTTGTTGACATCCATGGCCAGAATGATGAACCAGTCGACTGTCCTGAATGACCAAAACATCACTCAGAATCACAAAAACTTTTTACTTTTCTCATAATTTATACTGCTAGTAATAATATTATTCCATCACTCAGGGTGGTCCGTACGTTACAGTAGCTTAAAGAAAGTGTCGAACTATGATGTAAGGAAGCGTTGATCCCTGAGAAAAACGAACTCCTAAGTTGAGGACCACGATCTTTTCATCCGAAATCCCAGCTAGTAAACCTATGCCGAGGTAGAGTTTCGCGAAGCACTCGAAGACAACGTTTTACTATAGCCAATAGTTGTGTCTCTTTCGCAAGTAGTCCTTAGTGGATAAAAGCTGTATAGTGGTGCATCAGGGAGCAATGCAGGTTATAACGTTTAGTTTAGAATGATAAATTCACTAAACCAAGCTGTATTGTTAGCCAAGCGACTTTTTAGTTTAAAAAGTCCTATTATAATCACATAGTTACACCAATAGATGGATGGTTTTCGAAGAAAAATCTCGCTACAAAATGACCTCAATCTTTCATATTTAAATGAGTAACTGTAAGCCTTTAAAAGAATAAAAACTCCATCGTTTTGAGTTTATTTAGACAACTCAGCAAACGTAATTATTATAGGAAGAACAGAACGTTAGACACATTAAAATAGGTCATCCACACTTAACTTCCTAGAGAGAACCCACTTAAATACATATAGAGAAATCTTCTGCTTTCTACCCTCTCTCCTAAGCTGTGGACAACAAATTTTACTTTTCCTCCCTATTTAATAAATGGGAAGAGAAAAGAAAACCAGAAAATTGTAATTGACCACGTATGTGTATAAAATTCTATTCAACACAGCCTTAAATTTCGTGTTTAAGAGGATTTTGTAAGTCTCAAATTTAAAACAGTCCGGAAAGAAAGGATGATTCCAAAAATCACCAATAATCAGGATTCTCAGACTCAAGGCATTAGGACGCTAAAAGTTGTATCCTTCCTGTTTCCCGTCCTTCAAAAATTTTCCCTTTTCGTGTCAGCATGAGTTTTTTGGAGCGTCCTTTATTTCTGTTACATTACTTTCTGTTCCCAAACGATATTCATAGAGTGGCTACCTTTCAAAATGTATTAATGACGTGGTGACTTACCTTCCCTCGTTCTATAGGAGCGTAGAAAAATCCATGGCCTTTAGTAATCTGCGCGTTTATCACGTAATCTGTTTCGTTGACAACTGGTCTTTCAAGAAAAGAGAGCATTTTCTCGCTAACAAGTTGACCAGTGACGAGCTGAAATATTCTGACTAAAGGCACCAGGCACAAAAAGGTTAAAACTCTGAACGAATGAATGATAACCAAATGGGAAAATTTTGGTAAGTACTTCACAGCACAAAATGAATTAAAAAGCATAAACGAATTCCCTCAATTTATTCTCTTAAATGAGAGTGGGGTTAGCAAGCTTAGAGTGGCAAACAATTAAAAAAGTTCTAAGAAGCTTTTTATAGAATTAAAAATTGCTGGAAAACTAATGCTCGATTTGTAATGCACTAAAAGGATAGAGGATAAAGCTCTCGGTCATGATCAATCCCCGAGGAATGCATTCGACTTCATTAAGCATCGTTTGGAGGTGACTGAAGGCACATATTGCTTTTACAATGACTCGCGGTGGCCTACTGATTTATCGAGCCAGTGCTGCTATCCTCCCAAACAAGTCTGGTACCAATTTCCTGACCCCGGAGGGTTGGACGGCATGGTGAGCCTGGGCCGCTAGGATCGATTCCACATGTGTGATGCAGGACGCCTCTGACCACTGCGCTACACGCGCGTATATTGTATCATAATAGTAGATGTGATACTGACAAATTTTATATGGCAGAAATTGAAATGTGAAAACAGCAAATTCGAAAAGTTAGTATTTATGAAATCAAACTCGGTCGCAAGAAGAGAAACGGATCGAAATATTAATGGGGCATGATGCAAAAGGAATGCGTGGCAAATTCGACATTGAGCATGATAGATGTCGCACGCGTTCTTCTGCTAACGATGAACTACGGTGGAGGCAAAAACAAGCACAATCACAAGGATGCTGAGATTTGAGCAAAACACGGAGCATCACATGGGCTTCGAGCCAATACCATTTCCAGGGCTCACATGATATCCATCACACTAACCGAGGCCATTACTTTGCCTTTCTCCCAAATAGTTTTTCAACCTAACGATACCATCAGTAATCACCTGTCAACGGGAATAACCTGGAGAGCATAAATTAGCACCGGACGCAGTTAAGCTGAAGCTGCAGTTGAAATCTCAATGTCTCAACTTTCACAGGAAAACGTCGTACAGGCACAACGAATCGTTCTTCGTTCGTACTATGAAACGCGGAGATAAACCATTCCATGATAAGCGGCGACGACCAACAAGTGGTTTGATCATAACGAAGTTCCGCAGCACCTCTCAAAGTCGAAATCGCACCAAAACAAGATCACGCTAACCGTCCGGCAATTTGCCGCTGTTTGATTCTCCACAGTTTCCTGAATTGGGGTGAAACCACTACATTTCATTAGTCCGCACGCCGTATTAATGACGCTGCAGATGTTGAACAAGCCGCTAAGAAAATTTGTATAACGCACCGTACCCACCAGTCCTCCCATCAACCGAATACCCATTCTTCAACGATCTCGACAAACTCCTGCACGAGAAATACTTCAGATGCCAAACTGAGATCAAAACTGTTTTCAAAGGCTCCATCTCCTCCAAAATTCTGGAACTTCTAGCCATCAAAATACAGAAACTATTTCTTATATGCAAAACCGGGTAAATTCTATCGTTTCCATTCAAATTGATAAAGTATGTTATAGGCTAAGAAATGCCACTTTGGATAAATACTTGGATAATAATAGATAATCCACTTTCTTGGATAATTTGACAACCCGTCTTTACTGATTGTGCAGGTCCTAATATAATTTCCATTCCCCAGAGATTTGCTGGTTCATCCAATATGGTACATGGAGTCCCGAAGACAGTCTAGCCAAAGCATTCCCAGGTCTTCACCACACTCAAACCAGGCTGTCGCCGCGCTTGTAGATCAGAGAGGGAGTTGCTACTAGTGACTAGATTGGTACCAGGATAGTGGTGATTCCTAGTACAGGTATACTTTTAGCTGAACTTCCGTATGGAAACGTCTGACTCCTCAGCTTGAAAGGTCCTGTTGAGGGATGAAAGCTCCGCTGTAAATTGAAGGCTGACACCAAAGAACATCTCCCACAAACAATGAGGCAGTAAACCGTTGAGAGACCAATTTGAATACACAGAGTGAAATGCGATATTAGTTTCTGGACCAGCTAATCACTTATTCATTTCCAACATATAGAATGGTTGATGACAAGCAGGATTCATAACTTTCACCCGTAAAAGAAGCATGAACGCCGACACAGAGCCGGCTCATATTAATGGCTAGTTGGGATAGTACAGAATAAACCTGAAATGTATTGTACCATAGAGTGTTGGTCCAATTTTCTTTTTGTAGAAACCATTTTCACGAATGGTCCCCATTTTACTCTTTAGCACACTCTTCCTATTCTAAATATATTGGCTATTAAGGAAATTTATCTTTGCCTCATATTGTTTAACCACCTTCCAGTTCGAACTTCTCTATAAATTTTTTCCCTGCTAATCTGATGAACTTTCTTCATACGCATTACCAACCCAATTTAATGAACGTTCTCTGAAATAGGAACACCTATTTGCAAAAACTGTCCTTTTTGTCCGATGTGTTTGTGTATGATAAGCTGCTGCCTGCGTGTACTTTTTGAGGAACACAGAGAAAGAATACCAGAATGAATACAAGCGGTCCCATTACTCATTATTCTATTCGTTCGACTAGAGTCCATACAGTAACCATGTCCACCTTACTGCTTTACTTTTTCTGGAAACTAGCAATTCCTTCTGGACGTCGCATAGCAATCACCTTGATCTTGGCATATTCCTAACATTCGCCCAATGAAATGAATAAACCACAGTTTATGGAGGCTTTCGGACTTCGTCTTTTTTTTAAATTAAGAGACTTTTTCCCTTTTCCATGAGATATGAAAAATTGCACGAAGTAGGCGACGGTCCAACTCCTTGTCGAAATTTGGGACAACAGCGACATCGACTAGGCAAAACCTTCGGCCTACTATGATGCAGTCTATTTCGTTATGGTGCTCTTTATTGACAGACTCCAACGGTTAAGCGTTCAACGTGGAGCTTTTGCAACTGCAACTTATCATGAATAGTCTCGGTCGTCGTGATAAACTTAGATAGCGGCTCACCCTGCTCGGCCGATTCCAATCCGTGCGTCGCAATATAAGCCTCAGACGTCCATTTGAGTTTAATCTTTGCGTTAAAATCTCCAACATGACCTTAAAGAATACATAGTCCTCTCTGCAAGACTTCTCCAAACCCATATATAACGTTTCAACTTCACTTTTACATAGCTTGGTATCGGTGCACAGAAAACCAAGGTTGTCAAAGCCAGTATTGATCCACTTCTCCTAAATCGCAGACGTCCGATGCGGGTTCTTAGTTCTTGAAATGAACAAAGATTCATGGCCAAGCTCGTGCTGACGAGAATGCCGCTGTCGCATGCTCCGAGGGCTCATTTTCGGTGTCATAGACAGCGTTGAATGGTCACGTCATCTCGCCTCAGCCAGTCCAATTACGCTGCATCTTCTCCTTCTTGCCTGCATGATCAAGTCCTTTAGAGAGGATTCAAATATAAACGTGCGTGAATTGCAGGTACTGAACGCCTCCTCAGTTTCTTGAAATTTAGGCAGCATAGAAAGGCCCTGAGACTTTAGCAACCTCCAATTTCAGTGTCTTATTCTTATAATAGTCGTGATGTTGATATTTTTCGGATGGTAACAGTAAAATAGCATTAAGAAGTGAAAATACAGGGTTTTTCATAAGTAAATTTTCAAAAGTCCACTATTATGGATGATTACTGCAATTTTAAACAAACAAACATGTGATCGTGATGTGACGACCAGCGAAGCAGTTAATATTAAATTAAGCGACTTTTTCCCTTTTCCATGAGATATGAAAAATTGCACGAAGTAGGCGACGGTCCAACTCCTTGTCGAAATTTGGGACAACAGCGACATCGACTAGGCAAAACCTTCGGCCTACTATGATGCAGTCTATTTCGTTATGGTGCTCTTTATTGACAGACTCCAACGGTTAAGCGTTCAACGTGGAGCTTTTGCAACTGCAACTTATCATGAATAGTCTCGGTCGTCGTGATAAACTTAGATAGCGGCTCACCCTGCTCGGCCGATTCCAATCCGTGCGTCGCAATATAAGCCTCAGACGTCCATTTGAGTTTAATCTTTGCGTTAAAATCTCCAACATGACCTTAAAGAATACATAGTCCTCTCTGCAAGACTTCTCCAAACCCATATATAACGTTTCAACTTCACTTTTACATAGCTTGGTATCGGTGCACAGAAAACCAAGGTTGTCAAAGCCAGTATTGATCCACTTCTCCTAAATCGCAGACGTCCGATGCGGGTTCTTAGTTCTTGAAATGAACAAAGATTCATGGCCAAGCTCGTGCTGACGAGAATGCCGCTGTCGCATGCTCCGAGGGCTCATTTTCGGTGTCATAGACAGCGTTGAATGGTCACGTCATCTCGCCTCAGCCAGTCCAATTACGCTGCATCTTCTCCTTCTTGCCTGCATGATCAAGTCCTTTAGAGAGGATTCAAATATAAACGTGCGTGAATTGCAGGTACTGAACGCCTCCTCAGTTTCTTGAAATTTAGGCAGCATAGAAAGGCCCTGAGACTTTAGCAACCTCCAATTTCAGTGTCTTATTCTTATAATAGTCGTGATGTTGATATTTTTCGGATGGTAACAGTAAAATAGCATTAAGAAGTGAAAATACAGGGTTTTTCATAAGTAAATTTTCAAAAGTCCACTATTATGGATGATTACTGCAATTTTAAACAAACAAACATGTGATCGTGATGAAATATCTCGAAGGAGCTTTTCGATGCTTTATTTCTATTTGTATTCTCTTAGAAAAGCTTCTTGTCAATTTGACGATCCCGAAGGACTGGGGAGTATCGACTCGTTTAGGGCGAGGTGGGACTGTACTTGTCCAAAGACAAGAAGAGAAGAGTTTATCTAAAAGGTTTCCTATCTTCGCTATATTTTGTGATAAGAGAACCGTGGACAACTCAAGAAACTCCACTGCATCGAAGGTGATCACTGCGTCTCTGATGTTGTACGTAGAGGTAAAAGGCGCATATAGTGCAGTGGGTAGAGTTGTTCTGCAATAAACACGGGATTGGTCATCAGTTCGATACTGCGCACAAACCATACCAAGCCTTTCTCCCTCCGTAGTAAACAAGTTTCACATTGCAAGTGCCTGATGAGCTCAACTGACCAGCGCAAGCTTTAGAGATGATCAACGCTGTACTCTTTTTCAAGTATGAATGCCCTACATCATGAAATTGAAAAACTTTTCCAATCTATCTCCTAATTTCTTCAGATATGTATAACTTGTCCACGGATCACCCTCATATGAGAGATCTCGAGCTGGTTATTCGCGAGGCTACGTGGCGCGTCCCCAGGTGGCGGATAGGGGGTTAATCGCGGACCAAAAGCGACCTTTGCTTCC